>JAMKCH010019570.1:0-59222 GCA_023653785.1 Ophioderma brevispina
TACATTAACAAAACTGCATTTACATCCTACAACTGCATTTACAAAACTGCATTTATATCTGGAACTGCATTTACATTCTAAAACTGCATTTACATTCTAAAACTGCATTTACAGAACTGCATTTACATTCTAAAACTGCAATTACATTCTAAAACTGCATTTACATTCTAAATCTGCATTTACAAAACTGCATTTAAATTCTAAACTGCTTTTACATTCTAAACAGTTTTGTAAATGCAGTTTTAGAATGTAAACGCATTTCTTGAAAATAAATGAATTTTAGAATGTAAATGCAGTTTTAGAATGTAAATGCAGTTTAAGAATGTGAAAGCAGTTTTATAATTTAAATGCAGTTTTGTAAATGCAGTTTTAGGATGTAAGTGCAGTTTGTTAATGCAGTTTTAGATTGTAAATGCAGTTTTAGAATGTAAATGCAATTTTGTAAATGATGTTTTAGAATGTAAATGCAGTTTTGTAAATGCAGTTTTAGAATGTAAATGCAGTTTTAGAATTTAAATGCACTCTTGGAATATAAGTACAGTTTTAGAATGTAAATTCAGTTTAAGTATGAACATAATTAATTAATTAATAAAATACTGCATCTAAATTATAAAACTGCTTTTATATTCTTAAACTGCATTTAAATTCTAAAACTGCACTTTATATTCCAAAAACTGCACTTATAGCCCAAAAGTGTATTTACATTCTTAAACTGCATTTACATTCTAAAACTGCATTTACAAAACTGCATTTAGATTTAAAAACTGCATTTACAAAACTGCATTTAAATTCTAAAACTGCATTTACAATACTGCATTTATATTCTAGAACTGCATTTGCATTCTAAAACTGCATTTAAAAACTGCATTTACATTCTAAAACTGGATTTACAAAACTGCATTCATTCTAAAATTGTATTTACAAATCTGCATTTACATTCTTAAACTGCATTTAACTTCTAAAACTGCACTTTATATTCCAAAAACTGCACTTATAGCCCAAAAGTGCATTTACATTCTTAAACTGCATTTACATTCTAAAACTGTATTTACAAAACTGCATTTACATTTTAAAACTGCATTTAACAGTCTAAAACTGCATTTACAAAACTGCATTTACATTCTAAACTTGCATTTAACATTCTAAAACTGCATTAGAACACTGCACTAATTCTAAACGCATTTAACATTATTAAACTGGTTTTACATTCTAAAACTGCACTTTTATCCAAAATTGCATTTACATTCTAAAACTGCATTTACAAAACCGTATTTACATTCTAAACGCATTAAGAAAACTGCATTTTTACATCTAAAACTGCACTTATATCACGAAATGCATTACACTCTAAAACTGCATTTACAAAACTGCAGTTAAGTCTAACTGCAATTAAAACATTCCAAAACTGCATTTTACAAACTGCATTTACCATTCTAAAAACTACATGTAACAAAACTGCATTTACATTTAACCTGACTGTATACAACTGCACTTATACATTCTAAAACTGCACTTATATTTCACAAACGCACTTATACCCAAAAGTGCATTTACATTCTAAAAACTAACTGCATTTAAAAGAACGCCATTATAGTCTAGACTGCATTTACAGTCTCAACGGTAAAACTGCATTACTTCCTAAACTCTTTATACATTCTAAATCTGCATTTTACAAACTGCATTTAAATTCTAAACTGCTTTTACATTATTAAACTAGAATTTACATTCTAAAACGAGCATTTATATTCCAAAAATGCATATTACAAGACTGCATTTATAATGTCTAAACTGCATTTACTTCTAAAACCTGCATTTAAATTCTAACAAACTGCATTTACATTCTAAATCTGCCATTTAGTAAAACTGCATTTAAATTCTAAACTGATTTATATTCTTAAACTACATTTAAATTTTTAATTTCCAATATTACAAACCACCAAAAACTGCTTTACAAACCTGCATTTTTCTATTCTAAACTGCATTTACATTCTAAAAATAAAACTGCATTTACATTAAACATTCTAAATTGCATTTACAAACTCAATTTAAATTCTAACGCTTTTCCATTCTAGAACTACATTACATTCTAAACCTGCATTTTATTTTAAGACTGCATTTATAAGACTGCAATTATATTCTGGAACTGCATTTACTTTCTAACTACATTTACAAAAACTGCCTAAAATTCTAAACTGCTTTTACATTCGTAACTACATTACATTCGAAAACTGCATTATACTGCTAAAACTGCAATTTACCAAACTGCATTTTATATTTCTAAAACTGCTTTGCACTCTAAAACTGCATTTACAAAAGTGCATTTACATACATTCTAAAACTGCATTTAAAAACCTGCATTTACATTATAAAACTGCATTACATTCTATAACAAGCATTTACACCCAAACTGCATTTACATTCTAAAACTAAAACTCATTTACATTCTAAAACTGCATTAACATCCTTTCAACTGCAATTTAAAAACTGGCATTTATATAGACTGCATTTATTCTAAACTGCATTACATTCTAACATCTAAAACTTGCATTTACAAAACTGCTTTTAACAGAAACTGCATTTACATTTAAACTGCAATTCTTTCTAAAACTGCTTTTTATTTTTCAAGACTTGCATTTACATCAAAACTGCAATTGACAAAACAGCATTTACATCTCAACTGCAATTACATTCTATCTAAAACTGCAATTACAAAACTGCATATACATAATAAAATGCATTTACAAAACTGAAGTTACATTCTAAAACTGTATTCCAAAAAACTTCATAACTTTCTAAAACTGCATGTAAAACGGCATTATCATGTTTCAACTGAATTTTATAAAACTGCATTTACGTTTCTAAAACGGCACTTTATAGTCCAAAAAGTGCACTTATAGCTCAAAAGCAAAAGGGGCTTTTAATTCTTAAACTGCCTTACAAACTTCATTTTCCATCTAAAAGACTTGCAGTTACAGCCTTAACTGTGTTTGACTTCTAAACTGCACTGTAGTCCAAAATGCATTTTACATTCTAAAAACTAAAACTGTCATTTACAAAACTGTATTTACATTCGAAAACTGCAATTTAAAAACTAATAAACTGCAATCATTTCTAACATTGCATTTAACAAAACTGCATTTACATTCTAGAACATTTTAACTTTCATTTACAAACTACATTATTAAACTCATTTAATTCTAAACTGCCCTGTATATTCCAAAAACTAAAACTGACACTAATAGCCCCAAGTCATTTACATTCTAAAACTTTGCCTTTACAATTCTAAATCTGCTTTACAAAAACTACATTTAATTCTAAACTTGCTTTTACATTCTTAAACTACATTAACATTCTAAAACTGCAATTAAAGAACTGCATTTATAGTCCTTAGAAACTAATGCATTTACATTCTAAAACTGCATTACATTCTAAACTGCTTTTACATTCTAATCTGCATTTACAAAAAACTGCTTTAAATAAATTCTAAACTTCTAACTGCTTTTACATTATTAAACTGATTTTACATTTCTAAAACCTGATTTTTATTGCTAAAAATGCAGTTACAAAACTGCATTATATCTAGAACTGCATTTTACATTCTAAAACTGCTTTAAAATTCTAAACTGCATTTACATTCTAACTCTGCATTTATAAAACTGTAATTAAATTCTAAACTGCTTTTATATTCTTCACTATTCTTAAACTACATTTACATTCTAAAAACTATTCAAACTGCATTTATAATTCTAAAACTGCATTTCAAACTGCATTTATATTCCTAAAACTGCATTTACATTCTAAAACTGTATTTGTATAACTGCATTTACATTTTAAAACGGCTTTACATTCTAAAACGCAATTTAAACTGCATTACATTCTATGACTGCATTTACATTCTAAAACTGCATTTAACATTCTAAATATGCATTTACAAACTGCATTTAATTCTAAATCTAACTGGCTTCTTGTGACACTACATTAACATTCTAAAAACGCGCATTTATAGTTTAAAACTGCATTTACAAGACTGCCAATTATATTCTAGAACTGCATTTTCTTTCTAAAACTACATTTACAAAACTGCATTTAAATTCTAAACTGCCTTTACATTGTGAACTAACATTTACATTCTAAAAAACTGTCATTTATTCTAAAACTGCTTTACAATCCTACCAACTGCATGTACAAAACTGCATTTTTCTAGAACGCATCTACCTTCTAAAAACTTCATTTACATCTAAACTGCTTTACAGAACTGCATTTCATTCTAACTGCAATTACTTCTAAATACTGCATTTATTTTCAAGAACGCAATTTATATTCTAAAACTGCATTTACAACAGCATTTAACACAAGTGTTAACGCAATTACATTCTCAAACTGCATTTACAACCCGCAAATTTACATCTAAAACTGTATTTACCAAAAACTGCATTTACAATTCTAAAAACTGTCTTTACAAAACTAAAACTGCATTTAACTTTCTAAAACTGCATATAAAAACTGCATTAATGTTATAAACCTGAATTATAAACTGCATTTCCATTCTAAAACTTTACTTTATATTCCAAAAAGTGGGCCCTTATAGCTCCAAAAGTGCATTTAATTCTTAAACTGCACTTACAAAACCTGCATTTTACTTCCTAAAACTGCAGTACATTCTTAAACTGCAATTACATTCAAAAAATATATGTACAAAGAATATTCTGAATATAATTACCATTGAGGCAATTTTAACTCCTTAAACTGTTTTTACATTCTAAACTTGGCACGTGTAGTCCCAAATTGCAGTTACTTCTAAAAACTCATTACAAAACTGTATTTACTTCGAAAACGTGCATTTACCAAACTGCAATCATCTAAAATTGCATGTACAAACGTGCTTTAAATTCTCAACATTAAAAAAATTGCATTTACAAAACTACATGATTTTAAACTGCATTTAAATTCTAAAACTGCACTTATAATCCAAACTGCACTAATAGCCCAAATGTGCATTTACATTCTAAACTGCATTAAACATTCACAACTGCATTTACAAACTGCATTTACATAAAAAACTTCATTTACTTATAAAAAAACTGCATTTACAAATCTGCATTTACTTTCTAAACTGCATTTACAATCATACACCTACTGCCATTACAAACCTGCATTTATATCTAGAACTGCATTTACATTCTACAACTGCATTTACATTCTAAAACTGCCTTTACATTCTAAATATGCATTTTACAACTGCATTAAATTCTAAACCTGCTTTACATTCTGAAACACATTACTCATTCTAGAACTGCATTTTATTTTAAAACTGCCATTTACAAGACTGCAATTCTATTCTAGACTGCAATTTACTTTCTAAAAACGACATTTACCAACAACTGCAGTTAAATCTAACGCTTTTACATATCTTAAACTACATTTACATTCTAAAACTGCATTTTATTCTAAAACTGCAATTACAAACTGCATTTATATTCTAAAACTGCATTTACATCCTACAACTGCATTTACAAAACTGCATTATATCTAGAACTGCATCTACATATCTAAAACTGCAATTTACAATTCTAAAACTGCATTTACAGAACTGGCTTTACATTCTAAAACTGCATTACTTTCTAAAACCTGCATTTATATTCAGAACTGCAATTTATATTCTAAAACTAATAACTGCATTTACAAAACAGCATGTTAATTTTTAACTGCAATATTCTCAAACTGGCAATTTAACCAACTCATTTACATTCTAAAAAACTGTATTTTACAAAACTAAACTGCATTTATACTCACTGTATTTTACAAAACTTACTGCATTATACTTTTCTAAAACTGCATGAATTTTTTTTAATTAAGTGTTTTTTATAAAAACTGAATTTATAAAACTGCCCTTACATTCTAAAAACTGTACTTTATATTCCAAAAAGTGCACTTATAAAGTCAAAAGTGCATTTACTTCTTAAACTGCAACGTCACAACTCATTTACATTCTAAGACTGCATTTACAACTTCTTAAACTGCCTTTACGTTCTAAACTGCATTTACAACACTGCATTTACATTCTAAGACTGGCATTTACATCCTTAAATAACTTTTTTACATTCTAAACTGCACGTGAGTCCAAAATTGCATTTACATTCTAAAAACTGCATTTACAAAACTGTATTTACTTCGAAAACTGCATGGTTACAAAACTGCAATCATTCTAAAATTGCATTTACTAACTGCATTTAAATTCTAAATATTTTAAATTGCTTTACAAACTACATTATTAAACTGTCATTTAAATTCTAAAACTTTTATATTCCAAAAACTGCACTAATAGCCCAAAAGTTCATTTACATTCTTAAACTGCATTAACGTCTACAACTTGCAATTTACAAACTGCATTTACATTATAAAACTGCATTTAAATTATAAAACTCCTTTACAAATCTACAGTTCAATCTAAAACTGCATTACATCTACACACTAACTGCTTTACAAAACGGCTTTATATCTGAACTGCATTACATTCTAAAACATTCTAAAACTAACTGCAGTTACATTTTAAAAATGCATTTACAGAACTGCATTTACTTCTAAAACTGCATTACATTCTAAACACTGTATTTATATCTAGAACTGCATTACATTTTAACTGCATTCCATTTTAAAACTGCCTTTACATACTGCATTTACGATTCTAAAACTAAAAACCGCAATTACATTCTAAAAACTGCATTTTATTTTCAAGAACTCTCTGCAATTTACATTCTAAAACGCATTTTACAAAACAGATTTCCAATCGCAAACTGCCAATTACATTCAAAACTTTACAAAATTTACAAAACCTGCATTACATTCTAAACCGTATTTACAAAAACTTCATTTACATTCTAAAACTGTGTAAAAAACTTGCAATTTACATTATAACCTGAATTATAAAACTGCATATTTACATCCTAAAACTGCACTTTTAAATTTCAAAAACTTCACTTTGCTTCCCAAATGCATTTAATTCTTAAACTCATTTACAAAAACTGGCATTTCATTCTAAGACTAATACGCATTTACATTCTTAAACTGCATTTCCATTAAACTCATTACAAAACTGCATTTACATTCTAAGACTGCATTTACAATCCTTTGAACTGTGTTTACATGCTACAACTGCACTAGTTATCCAAATGCATTTACCTCTAAAAACTACTGCATTTACAAACGGTATTTACATTCGAAAAACTGCATTTACCAACTAAACTGCAATCATTTTTAAATTGCCATTTCCAAAACTGCATTTAAACTCTAAACCTTTCAATTGCATTTACAAAACTCATTATTAAACTGCATTTAAATTCTAAAACTGCCTTTATATTCCAAAACTGTACTATAGCCCAAAGTGCATTTTCATTCTCCAACCTCATTTTCATTCTAAAACTGCATTTACAAAACTTGCATTTACATTAAAAACGCATTTACATTCTAAAACAAGCATTTTTATACAAAACTGCCACTTAAGGCTAAAATTGCTTTACAAAACGCATTTACTTCTAAAACTAACTCATTACATTCCAAACCTGCATTTACATTTTTCTACTGCATTTACATTCTAAAACTGCATTTAAAAAGCTGCATTTACATGCTAAAACGCATTTACATTTTAAAAAAACTGCATTTAACATCTAAAACGGCATTTACAAAATTCATTTACATTCCTAAAACTTACTGCATTTACAAAACTGCATTTAATTCTAAACTGCTTTTACATCTTAAACTAAAGCAACTAAGCATTACAAAACTGTATTTTATATTCTAGAACTGCAATACATTCTAAAACTCATTACATTCTAAAACTGCATTTATTAACTGCATTTACATTCTAAAACTGTATTTTACAAAACTTGCATTACATTCTAAAATGCATGTACACCACTGCATTTACATTGTACACCTGAATTTAAACTCCATTTAATTTCTAAAACTGCACTTATACATTCTAAAAACTGCACTTATAACCCAAAAGTGCATGTACAATTCTTAAAACTGATTTTACAAACTGCAAATTTACATTCTAAGACTGCATTTACATTCATAAACTGCATTTACATTCTAAAACTTAATTTACACACTGTCTTTTACATTTAAACCTGCATAACAAACTGCATGGACATTCTATAACGCATTACAAAACTGAATGACATTCTAAAACTTCATTACAAAACTGCATTTACCCTTCTAAGACTGAATTGTTACATTCTAAACTGCATTTATAAAACTGCCACTTACATTCATAAAACTGCATTTACAACAAATGATTACATTCTAAAACTGCATTTACATTCTGATACTGCATTTACATTCTAAAACTGAATTGTTTTTTATTCTAAAACTGCATTTACAAAACTGCATTACATTCTAAAACCAATACATTCTAAAATGCAGTTACATTCTAAAAAAACTACAATTACTTCCAAACGCATTTACAACAAATGCATTTACATTCTAAACCTGCATTAACAAAACGGCATTTAATTCCTATAAACTGCATAAAAAGAATGTACATTCTAAAAGGCTTACAAAAAACTGCATTTACATTCTAAGACTGAATTCACATCTAAAACTGCATTTACAAAATTGCACTTACATTTCCAAAATGGCATTTAAAAAACTGCATTTAACATTTAAAACTGCATTATTTTTTTTTTTTTTTTTTAATTCAAAATTCTTAAACTGCACTTAATATTCTAAAACTGCACTTTATATTTCAAATACTGATTTTAACCAGAAGTGCATTTACATACCTTTAACGCATTTCAAAACTGAATTACATTCAAAAACTGCATATACAATTTAACTGCATTTACATTCTAAGACTGCCTTACAAAACTGAATTATAATTCTAAAACTGGCATTAACCAAACTGCATTTCCTTCTAAACGCCAATTTACACAAACTGCATTTACATTATAAAACTGAATTTACAAAACTGCATATCATTCTCAATTCATTTACATTCTAAAACTGCATTTACATTCTAAATTGTATTTACAAAAATTGCATTGGATTCTAAAGGACGCATTACATCTTAAACTGGTGTACATTTCTAAACTGCACGTGTAGTCCAAACATTGCATTTACATATAAAAACTGCATTACAAAAACTTATTTACATTCGAAACTGCATTTACAAAACTGCAATCATTCTAAAATTGCATACAAACTGCATTGAAATTCTAACATTTTAAATTGCATTACAAAAATTACATTATTAAACTGCATTTAAAATTCTAAAACTGCACTTTATAATCCCAAAAAAACTGCACTAATAGCCAAAAGCTGCATTTACATTCTTAAACTGCATTAACATTTACAACTGCATTTCCAACACTGGCATTACATCGAAAAACTGCATTTACATATAAAAACTGCATTTTAAAAATCTGCATTTACATTCTAAACTGCATTACATCATAAAGCATTACAAAACTGCATTTATATCTAGAAATGGCATTTACATTCTAAAAACATGCATTTTACAGTCTAAAAATGCATTTACATTCTTACAATAGGCTTACAAAACTGCAATTAAAATCTAAACTGCTTTTACATCTGAAAATACATTAAACATTCTAAAATGCATTATATTTAAAACTGCATTTACAAGACTGCATATATTCTAGAAACTGCATTACTTTCTAAAACAACATTTACAAAATGCATTTGAAATTCTAAACTGCTTTTACAATCTAGTAAACTAATTTACATCTAAAAATGCATTCTATTCTAAAACTGCATTTACAAAACTGCATTATCTTCTAAACCTGCATTTACATCCTTGACAATCTGCATTTACAAAACTGCATTTATATTAGAACGCATCTACATTCTAAAAGTAGCATTTAACATTCTAAAACTGCATTTACCAGAGAAAATGAATTTACTTCTTAAACTGCAACTTATTTCGTAAAACGGCATTTATTTCAAGAAACTGCATTATATTCTAAAACTGCATTTACAAAACAGCATTTAAATTTTAAACGCAATTCATTCTCAACACTGCAATTTACAAAACGCTTTACATTCTAAAAGTGTATTTACAAAAAATGCATTTACATTCTAAAACTGTATTTACAAAACTGCATTACTTCAAAATGCATGTAAAACTGCATTGTGTATAAAAACTGAATATTTATAAAAATGCACGTACATTCTATAAACTGTACTTGATATTCCAAAAAAAGTGCATTATAGCTCAAAAAGTGCATTAATTCTTAAACTGCACTTACAACTGCTTGACATTATAAGACTGCATTAACATTCTAAACGGTTCATTACGTCTAAACTGCCATTACAAAACTGCATTTACATTCTAAGACTGCATTTACAGCCTTAAACTGTGTTTTACATTCAAAACTGCACGTGAGTCCAAAAGTGCATTACATTCTAAAACTTGCATTTACCCAAAACTGTATTTACATTTAAAAATCAAAAAACAAAAAAACACGCGTTTTTAACCTAATTTTAAAAAAAAATGCATTTAAATTCTTAAAACAATTTAAAATTTGCATTGACAAAACTTACTTATTAAACTGCATTTAAATTCTAAAACTTTTATATTCCAAAAAAACCTGGCACTAATACGCCCAAAAGGCATTTACATTCTAAAATGCATTAAACAGTCTACAACGCAGGTACAAAACTGCATTACATTATATAAACACGGCATTTACAGTCTTAAAACGCAGTTACAATCGACTATGGACATTCTAAAACTGCATTGAAATCATACAACTGCATTTACAAAACTGGCGTTATATCTAGAACTGCATTTACATTCTAAAACGCATTAACATTGTCAAAATGCATTTACAGAACTGGCCATCTACATTCTTAAAACTGCCAATACATTCTAAAATGTTATTTATAGTAGAACTGCATTTACATTGTAATACTGCAATTAATTTTAAAACTGCATGTAAGAAACGTGCATTTACATTATAAAACCGCCATTACATTATAAACTGAATTTATTTTTAGAACGCATTACATTCTAAAACTGCATTTACAAAACAGCATTACATTCTAAACTATGCAAATTACATCAAAACTTTACAAAAAAAAGTTACAAACGGCCATTTACATTCTAGAACCGTATACAAAAACTGCATTTACATTCTAAACAACTGCATTGTAAAAAACTGAATTTACATTATAACCTGAATGTATAAAACGCATTACATCTAAAAACGGCACTTTATATTCACAATGCAAATAGCTCCAAAGTGCATTAATTTCTTAAACGGGCATTTACAAAATCGGCAGTTGTACATTCTAAGACTGCATTTCCATTCTAAACTGCATTTCCAATCTAAACTGCAATTTACCAAACTGCATTTACATTCTAAGAATGAATTGAACATCCTTGAACTGGGTTTACATTCTGTAAAACGGCACTAGTAGTCCAAAAAATGCATTTAATTCTAAAACTGCATTTACAAAACTGTTTTACATTCGAAAACTTGCATTGACAAAACTGCAATCATTTTAAATTGCATGTACAAACTGCCTTAAACTTCAACATTCTAAAATGCATTTACAAAACTACATATGAAATGCCATTTAAATTCTAAAACTGCACTTGATATTCCAAAACCTGTACTAATAGCCCAAAAGTGCATTTACATTCTTAAACTGCATTTTCATTCTAAAACTGCATTTACAAAAACTGCATTTACATTATAAAACTGCATTTACATTCTAAACAGCATTTTACAAAAACTGCACTTACATTCTAAAATTGCATTTACAAAACAGCATTTACATTCTAAAACTTCATTTACATTCCAAAACTGCATTTACATTTTTATACTGCATTTACATTCTAAAACTGCATTTAAAAAGCTGCATTTACATTCTAAAACTGCATTTACATTTAAAACTGCATTTACATTCTAAAACTGCATTTACAAAACTTCATTTACATTCTAAAACTACTGCATTTACAAAAACTGCATTTAAATTCTAAACTGCTTTTACATTCTTAAACTAAAACTGCATTTACAAAACTGTATTTATATTCTAGAACTGCATTACATTCTAAAACTGCATTACATTCTAAAACTGCATTTATTAAACTGCATTTACATTCTAAAACTGTATTTACAAAAACTGCATTAACATTCTAAAAATGCATGTACACAACTGCATTTACATAAAAAAAAAAAAAAAAAAAATAAACATTCTAAAATTGCATTTACAAAACTACATTATTAAACTGCATTTAAATTCTAAAACTGCACTTTATATTCCAAAAACTGTACTAATAGCCCAAAAGTGCATTTACATTCTTAAACTGCATTTTCATTCTAAAACTGCATTTACAAAAACTGCATTTACATTATAAAACTGCATTTACATTCTAAACAGCATTTTACAAAAACTGCACTTACATTCTAAAATTAAAATGTAAATGCAGATTTGTACATGCAGTTTTAGAATGTAAATGCAGTTTTGTAAATGCAGTTTTGGAATGTAATTGCAGTTTTAGAATGTAACTGCAGTTTTAGAATGTAAATGCAGTTCTATAATTGCAGTTTTCGAATGTAAATACAGTTTTGTAAATGCAGTTTTAGAATGTAAATGCAATTTTTTACTACAAATGCAGTTTTGAAAATGTAGTTTTAGAATGTAAATGCAGTTTAAGAATGTAAATGCTGTTTAAGAATGTAAATGCAGTTTTAGAATGTAAATGCGTTTTAGAATGTAAATGCAGTTTGTAAATGCAGTTTTTAGAATAAAAATGCAGTTTTAGAATGTAAATGCAGTTTGTAAATGCAGTTTTTAGAATAAAAATCCAATTAAAAACTGCATTTACAAAACTGTATTTACATTCGAAAACTGCATTTACAAAACTGTAATCATTTTAAAATTGCTTTTACAAAAACTGCATTTAAATTCTAAACATTCTAAAATTGCATTTACAAAACTACATTATTAAACTGCATTTAAATTCTAAAACTGCACTTTATATTCCAAAAACTGTACTAATAGCCCAAAAGTGCATTTACATTCATAAACTGCATTTTCATTCTAAAACTGCATTTACAAAAACTGCATTTACATTATAAAACTGCATTTACATTCTAAACAGCATTTTACAAAAACTGCACTTACATTCTAAAATTGCATTTACAAAAAAGCATTTACATTCTAAAACTTCATTTACATTCCAAAACTGCATTTACATTCTTATACCGCATTTACATTCTAAAACTGCATTTAAAAAGCTGCATTTACATTCTAAAAATGCATTTACATTTAAAACTGCATTTACATTCTAAAACTGCATTTACAAAACTTAATTTACATTCTAAAACTACTGCATTTACAAAACTGCATTAAATTCTAAACTGATTTTTACATTCTTAAACTAAAACTGCATTTACAAAACTGTATTTATATTCTAGAACTCCATTACATTCTAAAACTGCATTACATTCTAAAACTGCATTTATTAAACTGCATTTACATTCTAAAACTGTATTTACAAAACTGCATTAACATTCTAAAAATGCATGTACACAACTGCATTTTACATTGTAAACCTGAATTTATACAACTCCATTACATTCTAAAACTGCATTTACATTCTAAAACTGCACTTTATATTCTAAACTGCTTTTACATTCTTAAACTAAAACTGCATTTACAAAACTGTATTTATATTCTAGAACTGCATTATATTCTAAAACTGCATTACATTCTAAAACTGCATTTATTAAACTGCATTTACATTCTAAAACTGTATTTACAAAACTGCATTAACATTCTAAAAATGCATGTACACAACTGCATTTTACATTGTAAACCTGAATTTATACAACTCCATTACATTCTAAAACTGCACTTATAGCCCAAAAAAAGCACTTATAGCCCAAAAGTGCATGTACATTCTTAAACTGAATTTACAATACTGCATTTACGTTCTAAGACTGCATTTACATTCATAAACTGCATTTACATTCTAAAACTTAATTTACAACACTGTATTTACATTCTAAACCTGCATTAACAAAACTGCATTTACATTCTATAACTGCATTTACAAAACTGCATTTACATTCTAAAACTTCATTTACAAAACTGCATTTACATTCTAAGACTGAATTACATTCTAAAACTGCATTTACAAAACTGCACTTACCTTCTAACACTGCATTTCAAAACTGCAATTTACATTCTAAAACTGCATATTACATCTTATACTGCATTTACAATTCTAAAACTTAGACTGCCTTTCTTAATTCTAAAACTAACTCTGCATTTTTACACAAAACTCTGCGTTTTACATTCCCTAAAACCCCATTTAAATTCTAACACTGCAGTTACATTCTAAATACTACAATCAATTCCAAAACTGGCATTTTACAAACTGATTTATATTCTAAACCGGCATTAACAAAACTGCATTTACATTCTATAACTGCATTTACAAAACTGCATTTACATTCTAAAACTGCATTTACAAAACTGCATTTACATTCTAAGACTGAACTTACATTCTAAACCTGCATTTTTACAACTTGCAACTTACATTTCTAAACCTGCATTTACAAAACTCAACTTTAACATTCCTAAAAACTGTCATTTACATTCTTAATACTGCATTTACATTCTAAAACTGCATTTTCTTATTCTAAAACTGCATTTACAAACGCATTTTACATTCTAAACCTGGACTTTTATTCTAAAACTGCAATTTACAAAAGCATTTACATTCTTAAACGCATTTACATTCTAAAACTGCATTTACATTCCTTAAACAGCATGTTACATTCTTAAACTGCATTTACATCTAAAACTACATTTTCAAAACTGCATTTGTAGTAAAAAATTGCATTTACATTCTAAAACTGCATTTACAAAACTGTATTTACATTCGAAAACTGCAATTATAGAACTGCATTTACATTCTAAAACTGCAGTTACATTCTAAAAACTGCAATTACATTCCAAAACTGCATTTACAAAACTGCATTTACATTCTAAAACTGCATGTACAAAACTGCATTTACATTTTAACCTGAATTTATACAACTGCATTAACATTCCTAAAAACTGCCCCTTTATATTTCAATTATGCACTTATAACCAAAAGGGCTGCATGTCATCCTTAAACTGCATGTACAAAACTTAAAAAAAAAAAAAACTGCATATACATTCTAAAACGGCATTTACTTTCTAAGACTGCATTTACAAAAACTGCAGTTACATTCTAAAACTGCATTAAACAAAACTGCATCATTTACATTCTAAAACTGGCATTTACAAAACGCATTTACATTATAAAAAACTGAATTTACAAAACGCATATACATTCTCCAACCTTCATTTACATTCTAAAACTGCATTACATTATAAATCGTATTTAAAAACTGCATTTAAATCTAAACTGCTTTTACATCTTAAACTGCATTTAATTCAAATCGCATTACAAAAACGGCATTAATTCTAAACTGCTTACATCTATAAAACTGCAGTGACATTCTAAAACTGCAGTTAATTCTAAATCTGCATTTAAAAAACTGCAATTTAAATTCTAAACTACTTTTACATTCTTAAGCTCACAATTACATTCTAAAAACATGCATTTGATAAAAATGCATTTATATTCTAGAACTGTAGTACATCTAAACAAACTGCATTTTATTCAAACATGCATTTACATTTAAATATGCATTACAAAACTGCATTTAAATTCTAAACTGCTTTTTACATTCTTAAATACATCTTACATTCTAAAACTGCAGTTTATATCTAAAATGCATTACATTCAAATCTGCATATTATAGTTCTGAAACGGCCTTTACATTCTAAAACCTGCATTTATATTCTAAAATGCATTTAAATTCTGATAAAACTGCATGCAAAACGGCATTTATATTTTAAAACTGCATTTACATTTTAAAACTGACATTTGCAAAACTGCAGTATATTTTAAAATGCATTACATTTAAAACTGCAGTTACAAAACTGCATTTACACCCTCCATATCTGAAACTCAACACACTGCCAACCAAAATCCCCCACCCACTGGCCCACTAGCACTCAATAGCAACACCAACATACATCCCTAACCACTCACATCCCGCGACCACGAAGACCCACTTCCAATATAAAGACGGCACAACACGCGCGAATAGGAGCGAAACTGCTCTAAACCCAGATTTTATGGAGACAATGCAACGTCCTTCACCGGTATAGCATACCATCCCCATCCCGATGCACAACGGCAATTACTAACCGCTGACCCCAGGGCACAAACATATCCCCTCCGCCCCGCTAACAAAGGACCCCCAAAGAGTGAACCTAGAGCACGATACAAACAACGGCCAACTTAACGGATCCACGAAAATCCACGGAAAGGGGCCCCACAAGGCCCACGCACAACCCACCACACACGGGCCTATACCAATCGGCGATGAGGGACACAACAAAACAAAATAAGGAATACAATTCAAAAACAGGTAGACTAGATTAAACCAAAAGGTCGCAACACACCGGCTCGAGACTAGGACTTCTTGGGAAACAGGAAGCGGACCACAAACAAATGATAGGGATAAGTATGTAAGAAGGAAAGTGAAACTCTGAATATCGAAAGGTACATTTCTAAAAAATGCATTTACATTCTAGACTGCATTTAATTTTAAATGATATACAGTCTAAAACGACATTTGACCAAAACTGCAATACATTCTAAGACTGCATTTACAAAAACTGCAGTTAAATCTAAACTTGCTTTACATTCTTAAACTACATTTACAATTCTAAAACTGAATTATATTCTAAAAACTGCATTAACAAAAACTGCATTTATATTCTAAACTGCATTTTACATTTAAACCTGCATTTGCATAACTGATTTAACATTTTAAAAATGAATTATATTTAAAACCTTCATTTAAAAAACTGTATTACATTCTAAAAATGCATTTACAAAACTGCATTGTACATCTAAAACCGCATTACATTCTAAAACAGCATTTACAAAACTGGCATTACATTCTAAATCTGATTTACATTTTAAAAAACTGAATTTTAACAATTTAAACTGCATTTACAAAACGCATTTATGTTCTAGAACTGCATTTACATCTAAACTTCATTTAATTTAAAACTGCATTTACATTCTAAACTGTATTATATTCAAGAAAGACGAACTGACAGCTAGAATGGACAAAACGAAGCTAGTTTGGATTTTGCTCATCAAGAAATCGTGATCGGAAAGGTAAACTGAAGGATAGTGCCGATAAGAGCTTACTGATTTAGGGGAGATTGCGAAAGTGAAACACTGAAAGCAAGATCCAAAGCTACAAGTATAATCTGTCTTCTCGGGAATCCCAGGTGGATGAAAGAAGAAAGTCCGACACAGAGTCCTCGTTGAGACACTTCTGGAAGCAAAATGTGTATCCCAGAAGAAGCAATTGACAGAATATATCTAGCTGATGTACATCGCCTTGGAAAAAAAAAGAAATGGTCGGCAAGAAAGATATAGCCAACTTCATGCAGATGTCAGACAGGACTATATCTTAGTATGGGAAGAAACCTGACGGCTAGAAAAATCAACGGGTTTCAGATGATGGACGCACCATTACCTACCCAGAATACAGCGTATCTGAGCATCTTCCTCCGAAATATACAGGAAAAGAAGGACTTATGGCAGCAGTTTTTTAAACGCGCCGCCAAACCATGGACAGATAGACGCCCGTTCCGGGGAATTGGTAAGCATATATACATTTTGTGAATGGCCAGAAGTATGATCCAGGGATGCATGTTATTGCCTCAGATGGTCTAAAGCTACTAAACCAAGGCCGACACACTCGCATTCCTAGTTATAGTACAGACCCCGGGCTCTCCTTAAAAACAACAGACCAGGAGATGTACTACTTCGGCCGCGATGGACGTGGATCGACACAACAGTGCATTTTTGGGTGAGGACAGCACGGGCTCGGATACCGACACTGCGAGCCACGTGTTCTTGACCACAAGGGCAGTCATAGATGTATAGCACTTCGGACTTTCATCCTTGATATATCAGGTTACTTCTCCATGTGATATATATATAGAATTATGTAAAAAATGCCTGACCAGTTTTGGTGATGAAATCTTAGTTTGCTTAGGTCGCTATTGGAAACTTCTACATTCAGTTGCATCGCCCCGCGAAATGAGTCAGAATTTGACTAAATGTATATTCGTGGCATTATTACTTGTACAATGTCAACCAATGTGTTAATATGTTTCACCAAAAAATATGACATTAAGTATTGAAATTATCTGGATATATTATGTGAAATTTCAGGTCAGTGATCTCCGGTATTGCAAATTAATTGTATTTATAGAGAATACGATTGACCGTCCACACGAGATGTCATGTAATTTGAAATATGTATTTGAAATATATTTTGGAATATGATATGTATGTGTGAAATGAGAATTTGAAAGTGCATATGTAAATGAATACCAATAACATGTGAAATTAGCATATGGTATTTGGATAATGTATTGAAACTGGATGTTTCCAATTATCCAATAAGTCATTAATGCAGTAAAATGAGATTGAAATGTTTATTTACAAACGATCCTAAGATCTGATAGTGTCTCATTTTTAGCATGTGAGAGGATACATTGAAATGGTTGAAATTACAATATCCAACACAGCATGAATGATTATTTGACATTCAATGAGGGTGTAAATAGAGATGACAGGATACACGTGCAGTGTCATGAAATATTTAACTTGTTATATTGAAGGTATTATCTATCAAAATCCATTTGAAAACAATACACAACGTGATATGTAATGATTTTTTTGGTGGAAACAATTGTGAAGATATTGAGATTATGTTAATGTTAATTAACAGATACAATTGATGTATGAAATATATCATATGCATTGAATATATATTTGAAATTGATTGTAATTTAACATTCTTGATGTGTGAAATATATCACTTTTCTGAAACAATACAACAACAGTATGCTTTTTTTTTTCAATGTTTCTTGATTGGTTAACTTGAGGATAATGAGAGTTTATGTTTAATTAACCCTCGTATACCGAAGGGGGGTGGTTACCACCCCCCCCCCCCTTCAGGTTTTCCCCGGTTGCTAAACCCCTTTTGGTGCAAATTATTGAATTTAATGTCAATTGACATGTCCGCTCCTTTTAATCGAAAAACAAAACATCCACCGGGTAAGGTAAGGATACAGGGTGATCCCAAGTGATGCGATAGGGGGGGGGGGTGGTAACCACCCCCCCCCCCTCCGGAAGAGAAGTACAACATGCCTAACACAACACAGGAAACATCACTACATTGATTTTGGTACCATAATAGCTATGGTCTCCTCTTCCTTTGATACCAAATGATACCAACAGCCTAGCATTACCTCACAATGACGTCATAAAGTTCGCATGTCAGCAAAACTGCCATTTCCATAGACACACACAGTGAAAAATTACAATTTCGCCAAAAAGGTTAGGAAAAATCAGATTTTCATGCGGTTTTTGACTTATTGATGGGAATGACTAGTTTTATATAAAGAAATCATTTTAGAGCTAGAATAGGGTGTTGGTCGCTAAAATTGCGAAATATCAATTTTCCACCCTATATTCAGTATTTCGTACTTTCCTCAACATATGACGTCATGGTGACGTCATAAGGGGGATGTTAGTACTTATTTTGGACCCAATGGAAAAGAAGAAAACTTCTAAGCTATACTTTGGTACCAAATTTACAGGAATCAGGGTTGTTCAGTAACGAAAATCACAGGGGGGGGTTGTAACCACCCCCCCCTTCGGGAGTTTGTTACAAAAAAAAGGGCTAAGGTAGACGAGGGATAAAATATGTACAAAGACGTATCTAAATATATGTTAATGCATGGGCAATATATTTTGAATTTGAAAAGGTTATATCATCTCTTTGATGGTAAAATGAGATATGAAAGTTTCATATGAAAATGAACCAATTTACAGTATGTGATCTTATGTAATATGGTCATCATGTTATAGTAATGTAGTGTTGTAAATTGGTTGTTTCCAATATAAGATGCACTATATCATTTAATGATCTCCTAGATTGTAAGATTGTTATATTGAAATGTTGAGTGATATTGGGTAACATAATTTAATATGAGATTGATAGTTTAAAATTTGGATTACGTTATCATAATTCCTATACTGTATGAAGGTTCTCTTTGATATCAAATAAGGTGATAAATGAGATGACGGTATACACTGCATGATGTAGTGCTAATGTTTAAAATGCGACATATGTTGAAAGGTATTTTGAACATTAGTCAAAAAAAAAATCGTGGAACCTAATACATAATAGGATATCATGTTTTCTTTGTTTGGTATATTGTGAAGATATTTGACATGTTAATATCGAATAAGGTGATAATTTACTATATGTTATTATGTACTATGTTTAATTATCATGATATAAATGATTGTATTGAAATATATATTACGCATTGAAATATATTTTGGACTGTGGTATGTGGAATAAAAACATCCTTTGATGTGAAATAGGGTATATTGAAATGGTCATGTCAAATGAGATGACAATTTACACGACGTGACATCTGCCAAATATTAGATAAAGGAGTAAAACGTTTCCAAGATACGATGCAATATGTCATTATTTAATGATCACTTAGATTGTAATGAAAATGTTGATTCTTGCAAAGAGATCACAAGATGTCAAGTTGTTTGACCTGTTCTATATTGAGTGATCTTGAAATATAATAGGAATACAGTATCCAAACTTCATGGAGGATTTCTTTGATATCATCAGATAATAAATGAGAATGCAATTTTACACCTTGTGATGTTATGCAATGTTTAAATGTGACCATATTTTAAAGGTCGCATGTTAAAATCATTAAAATATTTTGGGACATAATACGTGGCATGGTATCTAATGGTCTCTTTGATAATTTGCAATGAGATTGTGTGCTATTTTTACTTACTATGATAATAGTAGTTTCTAATATTCAAGTATATATAATATCAATGCATTGAAATATAACATTTGCAACTTACAATACTTGAGGAGTGAAGTGAGATTATATGGAAAAGTTTCATATGAAAATGAGGATACCAACTTGCCGTGTATTATACATGTGGTTATCATAAAATAAGACGAATTGTAATTGTCAGAATACGATTTCCAGATATTGGTTCCTGGTGGGTAAATGAGATTATATGCTATACGTTAATAAGAGACATTGACATGTTATACCGCTTACATGTTGACAGGTAACATGTGTAACATACCAAGAGATGATGCACGGAAATATGATTTGGTATTAGCAATATAACACGTATTGATCTTATAAAAATTATGTAATAATAAAAAATATAATTGGATCACGATATGCAATATGAATAGGCTCCTTGTTAAGTAACATGAGATGTTATAGTGAAGACAATTTTCAGAATAAGATGGTTTATGATGTGATATTGTGTAATATGTCCAGTATATGAAATGTTAATGAGGAATGAGATGACCATCCATGAGGTGATATTGTGTAATGTTTAATACAATATGAGATGACGTATTGAAATATGATAGGAATATAATAAGTAAAATCACATTTTCGAATGTGTGCTACTAAATTAACCTTGAACTGGGAGGCAGCTAAACATAGGTATTGTGATAACTTAAACAAACATAATCTGATGTACGAGTATCGTCATGTGAGTGCGACAAAGTCGTGTCTACATGATCGTCGTTTTGCAGAAATGGCCGCTCAATGGTGCTCAAATGGATTTTCTATTGTTTTGAAATATGTATTCAAAATTTGCTATGGGGCTGGCGGTGTGGCGTGAACTGTTTTTTTTTTGTATTTACAAACTTCGGGCAAAACTCAATTGTGCCAAAATGTCAGTTTCGACTTCGTTTCACTCGCACGCGAGCGGATGCATGTGTGTATGTGTAGTATGTATGAATTGATGCATATGTAGAACTTCCGATTTACATTGTATGTCACTGATATGTAATGTTAAAATGAGATCTGGTTGACCCTATTCGTTCACACACTGTTATTTTGTGAGCAATCTAGTAAGTATCTTTGCTTCTATATGCATGTCTAACGACTTGATTTTTTTTTTTTCGTATTTTTTACTAAGATCTTACTAGCTCTAGGTGTCAATTATTTTTTACATTTATAGTTATGGTCATGGAGTCGGTGGACGTTATTGTATGATACTGTTTTTGTGTTCTTTGTATATTTTTGTATAAAATTTGTAACGTTGTTATTACTATGTCAAACACCTGCAAATGTAGAGTAATATAGGTCAAAACCAACATTTAATATTGCAATCGTCTTTACCTGTAACTGGCAACACTACTAATAGTGACTATAATCCCTCAAATCCAATCTTTTAACTGATGTGCAAAGGATTTTGCCAAATCGATAATATGATATTTAATCCTTAAAATTTATCAAAATAGTATCCTTAACGAGGAAGTAAACATACATGAGCAGGAAAAATATGTCAATGTTTTATGTGACCCCACAACACTTAAAAGATAGATTAACCTTAAACTCCAATGATTTTTCAATTCTCAATTAAAACTAAGGAAAGCTTGCGCAAAAACTTTGACAAACTGAAAGAGTGCATTACGACAAAATCATCATGACTTTACCGTCATAGGTTGACTGAAACCATCTTAATGATGAAAAACCCTACACTACTACAAATTTACCGACATGATTATTTGTACCAAGAATGAAACGCAAAAAGGCGGTGTCGGTCTATATATGTTCACAACACTTAAATTATAGTATTAGAAAATGACTTGTCAGATGCAAATAAAATTACGAAGTCGTGCTTACGGAAAATTGAACAAGAAAATCTGAAAATGTCATTATGGGGTTTTTATAGGGACAGACGCTTAGTGAGATTTACAAATGAAGATTAATACCGTTCTTGATTCTTAAAATCACTCACGATAAACAAATTAGTGTACATTATGGGTGATTTTAATATGGAAGTGTTAAAGAATGCTACCGATGACCTACTAGTGACTATATAAATTCAATACTACAGTATTCATTAATGCCTCTATACTAAACAAAAGAATAACTGCATATAGTGGCAAACGCTCATCGATAATTATCCTGACTAATAACTACAATAATGTTGCGTCTGCAATTTTAGTCACTGATGTGAGCGTAACTTTCCGGACTGCTGTAAATGTTCAATTGAAGATAACTAAAAGGCTAAGAAATAAGCAACATGTGTTCAAAAGGAAGTTCCAATCAAAATGTAATTGACTCATTTCACATCAAAGTTATCTGAAGTAGATTGGTCAGCCACTTTAGATGGTGTAAATGTCAATGATGACTATAGTCAATTTACCACCTTACATTCAATGCATTATTGAGGAGTGTATTTCCACTTAAAAAGCATACTGAAAAACAGACGCAAAAGACCCTTTACATCCATGGATCACAACCGGAAACTAAAATGTATCAAAACAAAACAACTAACAAATAGCATACACGAGACATTATATTCCCTTACACCAGCTTTCCACTAATCATCACATCCAACTTAAACCCCACCTAAACCCCCCTATCCGCTTCCCCACCTAGCATCTCCAATCTCCCGCTCTTTCCCCACTCCTCCCCCCTCCACACTCCACTACCCCTCCCCAACTGGTCCCTACTCTTATCGAACCTCCAATAACCGCACAATTTTTTCCCTCGACCACTCCCGAAAACACCCCACCTCACCCCCCCACCCTCGGTCCCACTCCTCTCCTCCCCTCCCTCACCCCTTTTCCCACTTTGACTTTACAATAACACCCCCCCACTCATACATCTCCACCACACTCCTCCAGCCCCCATTCACCCCACACCCTTCTACACTCTCCCTACACGCCACACCCCTACGCCCCCACCCCGGAGTCCCTCTCACTTCATCCAACACCTTCCCCCACCTCCCTCCCCTCGCCCTTACCGCTCTTGCAATCTACTCTCGTTCCCCCCCCTCTCCCCCCCTTTCAATCTCTCTTACCCCTCTCACCCCCCCATCCCTTTAACCACCCCACTTAACCTCCCCCTTCCCACGCCCACCACCGTCACCCCCTCTAACGTACACTATCTAACCTCCTTCTCCTACCCTTTTTCATTCCCAACTCCCACTTTCCCTCCATCCCTACCACAACCCCAACCTCAACGTCCCCCCTCCCCCTCTCCCTTCTCCACCCTCCCCGCTCCACCCCACCTCCATCCCCAATTTTCTATAACTCCCGACGCAACCCCTTCCACTCCCACGCCCGATTACCGACCATACTCTCATACGTCTTCTCAGGCTCCTTTCCTCCCTTCCATGCCCCACTCCTTCACTCACTCTCTCCCACCCCCGCTGTGTGGTTCCCATCCGCCTCGGTATACTCCTTTCCCCAACCCCGTTATCAAAACACTCACCCTCCCACATCAGCTACTATCCTCCCTCCCCTGAACCCCATTGCCCCCTCCCTGCTCACTCTCCCTCTTCCCTTAACTACCATTCCCCTTCATTGTCCCTACCCATAGCTTCTACCCTCCCTACCCTCTTTTGGCCCCCATCCTCTTCCTCTCCCCATTCTCACGACATCATTGTTCTTAAAGAACAGGGTGGTGGTAACGTAAAATGAGTCTCATTCAGGCCTCGTATAGTGTCTATCTGTGAATTAAATGGCAAATCGATACTGTAGATAAGTTACCAAGCGTACCACACAACGTTCAGAACACCGCCGTCATGGGTTACTTTTCGATGAAATTTCAACTTTTTCCGGATGTGTCAAAGTATTTTTTTCCTCGTTGAATCACACAAACACCTTCTTACGGTGAAATAAGATTAGATTGAACAAGTTTTTTTGCAGTCATAAACACAAGAATTCAAAGTATTTTTGAAGTTGTTTTGAGAGTGACCAGATATGATTTGACTATTAGCAATATAATTACGTATTGATATTATGAAATTATGGAATATAAAAAATATAATTGGGATCACGATATGCACAATATGCCAATAGGCTCCTTGTTACGTAATGAGATGTTATATTGAAGACAATTCAGAATACGATGAGTTTATGATTGATATTGTGTATAGATCGTTATATTGAAATTTAATGAGGGAAATGAGATGACCATCATGAGGTCGCTATTGTGTAATGTTTAATACAATATGAGATGACGTATTGAAATATATATGGTTATAATATGAAAAAAATACCATTTTTCGAATTGTGTGATACCTAAATTACCCATTAAAATGGGATGACGATTAATATGGTATTGTGATAAATATAAATAACTGATTGATGTACCAGTATCGTCATGTGAGTGCGTTCAAAGTCGTGTCTGCATGATCGCGTTTTGCAGAAATGGCCGCTTAATGGGTGTCAAATGGATTTTCTATTGTTTCGAATATCTTCAGTTTCAAAATTTGCCTAGGGATGGCGGTGTGGCGTGAACTGTTTTTATTGTATTACAAATTCGGGCAAAAAACTGCCAAAATGTCAGTTTCGACTTCGTTTCACTCGCACGGCGATCTGTGCATGTGGGTATGTGTAGTATGTATTGAACTTTATGCATTCATATGTATGAACTTCTCGCTACATTGTATGTAACTTGATATGTAATGTAAAAAAGGAGATCTGGTTGATCCTATTCGTTAAAACACACTGTAATGTGAGCCCATTAGTAAGTATCTTGCTTTTAATTTCTATATGCATGTCTAACGACTTGATTTTTTTATTCTTGTACTAAGATATGAATAGCTCTTAGCGTGCAATTATTGTTACATCTCTTATTTATGGTTATGGAGTCGGTGGACAGTCATTGTATTGATACTGTTTTGTTTCTTTGTTTATTTTGTATTAAATTTGTAACGTTTGTTATACTATGTCAAACACCTGCCAAATGTAGAGATCATATAGGTCAACAACATGGATAATTGCCATCGCTGTTTACCTGTAACTGGCAACACTAATATTAGCGACTGTAATCCCTCAAACAATCTTGAACTTATGTGCCTAAGGATTTTGCCAAAATACGTATATGTATTTAATCACTTTAAAATATCAAAATAGTATCCTCAACGATTGAAGTAAATAATGAGAAGGAAATATGCAATGTTTAGGTGACCCCACAACACTTAAAAGATAGATTAACCTTAAACCAATGATTTTTCAATTTCTCAATGAACATAAGAAAGCTTGCGCAAAAACTTTGACAAATGAAAGGTGAATTACGACAAACTCATCATGACTTAACCGTCATAGGTTTGACTGAAACCCACCTTAATGATGACCCTCACACATACTACAATTACCTGGCTATGATTTGTTTGTACCAAAAGAATGAACCGAAAAAGGGGTGTAGCGTCTATATATTTTACAAACACTTAAATATAAGATTAGAATGGACTTGCCAGATGCAAACATAAATTACGAATCGTGCTTTATCGAAATGAACAAGAAAATGGGGGTCTTCACTGAGTACCCAGGGAGGGGCTTGGGGGCTAAAGCCCCCCTCAAAGTTCTCAAGAACAAAAGAGGAAGGAAGGAAAGAGGAAGGAGAAAGGAAAAAAGAGGGAAAACGAGAGGAGAAAAGAAAGGAGAAAGCACAGACACTCGTTTCACGGTTCGCGCTCGACATTTTATGGTTACATATTGATTTTTTCAGACAAATGAGAATCAAAAAGATTGTCGGAAGAAAGTACGCAAGGAAAGGCATTTTCGTTTGTCTTGAAAAACCCTAAAACCTCAGGGGCTTCAGTGGGCTCTGCCCCCTGGACCCCACCAGGGGCCCTAAGGCGGGACCCTGGACCCCACCGTAGTCGGTCCGCTCGCTTCGCTCTCATGGTTCGAACATTCTTTAGTACAGCCCCCCTCAACAAAATTTTCCTGGGGCCACGCCTATGCTTTATAGAGCACATATAATTATTACGATTTTTTAGAAATGCGATTAATACCGTTCTGATAAATCAATCAAGAAAACAAATAAGTGGACATTATGGTGATTTTAATAATGGATTTGTTTAAGGATGATACCGATATAGGACCTACTCGTGACGATATAAATTCAATACTTCAATATTCATTAATGCATTACTATTACTAACTCAACAAGCAATAAACTGAATATAAGTGCAACGATCACGATTACTATCCTGACTAATAACTACAATAAGGTTGAGTCTGCAATTTTAGTTCACTCTGATGTGAGCGATCACTTTCCGACTGCTGTTAAAAGTTCAATTGAAGATAACTAAAGAGCTAAGAAATACGAAACATGTGTTCAAAAGGAATTTCAATCAAGGTAATGTTAAGTCATTTCAAATCAAAGTTATCTGAACTAGATTGGTCAGCCACTTTAGATGGTGTAAATGTCAACGATGACTGGACAGCCTGTCTAAAAAAATGGTACAATCAGAAAAAAAATTGGTTTTTTAAATATGAAAATTTCAAGAATAGTCATTTTACTTGAATAAGGTTAAAGAAAACGACCCAGCTTTTTAAATGGTGTTTGTTCATTAATTGATTTGTCAATCCAGAGTATAATCAATTTAGTGCGATATACCAAAATCGATTTGTGCCACTTTTATGCAGGGGCAGAGTGTTTCGCACAGCTATGCCATGCTGTCTTAAAGCTCACAAAAAGATTCACAAACAGAAACAAAACACAGATTAAATTAGTAAACAAAAGGAAGTCTACTTTTATCGACAACAAGTTTAAAATTAGTCAAAATAATCAGTTCAATTATAAAAATCTTCTTTTCATAAATAACAACCATATAAAAAATATTTATGCAGCCAATGTGAAATGGAGCTTTGAATTATTAAACAAGATTGTATCTGTTAAAATCAGGCCAGAAGGAATGTAATGGTAATGCAACCAAAATAAACAATCCAATACAAAGAAATGGTTTAAAAATTGCACTATCTTTGTTCATCTTATCGCGATTGTTGAAGTCAAAAAAATTGAATTGGAAGCAAAGTATCAAAGTGGTGGTAGAAATTTGCATGTATGCTACTTCAAGACCATAGAAAACTCTCTCCTCCAGATTGTTGTAGTACGCGGTTGTACGCTCATGTTCTCATCTGACAACCAAAAGTATGTGGAATGTTATTAACTTTATCTTAAAGACACTAACTCTTTTAGAGTTTCTTTATGAGTTTAATCCATTTTTAAAGAACTTCATATCTGTTCAAGGGTGAATAAACTTAGTTTAACTAATTCGGTCAGCCGTTTCACTTGCAACCAGAAAAGTGGCACAACTCGATTTTGTGTTCCGCAGTAAACTGGAGTTACTTTCTCGCGATTGAAATAACAATGAGATGAAACAAAAAATAATGGAAAAGGCCTGGTCTTTTCGCTGATTGTGATATACAAAACAACTTACTTATGTTGAGATATATATTGAAAAAACGGTTTTGATTGTACCATTTTTGAGACAGGCTGTATAGTCCAATTTAACCAATACATATATGAATACTTGATGGTGTATTCCACTTAAAAAGCATACTGAAAACAGACGCAAAGACCATTTAAATCCATGGATCACAAACAGGAATACTTAATAGATCAATAACAAAAACAAACTTGATAAAAAAATACCAAACATCACCCCAATGTAAATAATCTAATACGTTAAATTATTTAGAAATAAAGTGCATAATCTAATACGTAAGGCCAAAACGCAATATTTTGACAACTAATTCAAAAGGTCTGTCAATAATATGAAACAAACGGGGAAACTGGGAAAACTATAAATATAGCATTGGGTCGCATAACAAAACAACATACAATCCGAATCTTGACAACGCGTGGCAAACCTGGAAGGAAAACCGATCCAGCAAACAATTTGTAATGACTTCAACAATTTTTTGTAATGTTGGTCCAAATCTTGCGACTAAAATTGAAACTATGGTAAACAATATCCATGAGTATTCCATAATACGACATTTATGTCATCAATAAAGGAAAAAGATATCTTAAGATTACCAGGAAAATGACCCAAAATAAAAGTCTTGGTATGATGAATAACAAACTACCTAATAAAAAGTGTTTGCAAATGAAATATCCTTTCCCCTTGCTAAAATATTTAACCTGTCAATTTCAACAGTAAAGGTACCAAACGTCTTAAGAAAGCTAAGGTTATTCCTATCTACAACAAAAAGGGTTAACATCCAGATATAATCCACATTATCGTCCAATATAATTGCTACCTGTTTTTCTAAAATTCTTGAGAAATAATATTTGACAGATGTTCCAAGTTTATAGAAAAAAATTTTATATTTAAGATCATTTTAAAAAAACAAAACAATTCGGTTTTAGATCAATCACTCACCCGTTATGGCAATTATCGCGTTAAATTGATAATGTTTTCAATGCTTGTGGATGGAAAGAACCAAACAAACCCGTGGAGTTATATCTGGACTTGAGTAAAACCTTCGATACCACAAATCACGATATATTGTTCCAAAACTTGAACATTACGGTTTTAGAGGCATAGTACTAGATTGGTTTACGTTTATCTAGTAAAAAGAGTTTTAAATATGTCCATCAATATAATTCATTACTGTCTAATACTTTAGATACAAAATGTGGAGTCCCTCAAGGATCTATATTGGGTCCATTATTGTTTATCATCTATAATAACGATATCAGTAATCCATCATCACTACTTAATTTCATAATTGCTGATGATACCCACAATACTTTATTCCCACAAAGATCTCACTAATCAAATTGACATTTTGTAAATATTGAGTTGCAAGAAGTCTCAAACTAGTTCAAGGCAAATAAACTCGCAGTGCATGCCCACAAAACAAATATCATGCATTTTATGGGGAACACCTCAAAAAAATATCTAATTACAGATTTGGTGCCGACATTCTTATAGATGGTATTACAAATTAGATAATAGAGTAAAGCAAACTAAATTTTTAGGCGTTGTTATAGATGAAAAACCTCACATGAAAGGACCATATTGAAACATATAAAAACTCTTTCAAGAAAGCAGGCATCTTAAACAAGCTGAAGCACTTTCTACCTAAAGTATATTAAAATCTTATATTTTGTCGTTTGATTCTTCCATATATTAATAGATTCTTGCTTTGGGGTAGTACAATATCAAACTTAGGTAGATAAAATACTCAAGTTGCAAAAAAAGCAATAAGGCGTATAAACCATTGTCAGTATAATGCTCACACTAGCCATATTCTATGGAAAAATCATATTTCTGTGAATGTGTATGATATGTACAAATATCTTGGGTTATTTATGTTATCGACGTGTCAGAAAACTCCTGGGCATATTTAACACAATTATGTTGTATATATGATAGTTCATAGACACCCAAACCAGAAATGCATGTCGATTTTTTAATTGCTAGAAACAGAAAATGATTGAATCAAGGGAATCGTTTCAAAGGGTCCTGCTCTCTGGAATGAAGTTATCTTTGAATATGTAAAAACAGCCAAAAACCATAAAGACATTTAAATACCTTTACTCAAGGATACTTTTCTTCAAACATATGCTAACTGTAGTATTTATATTATTTGCCAAATTTTAAATAATATTGATTTACGGTTTTGTTGGTTGACACATGTATCATTTAATATTGTTTGTTTTAGGGTAGGGGGACGTCCACCTTCTGGAACGTTATGGCCTTTTTGAGCCCCCCCCCCCCTCCATATTATCGATCGTAAATTGTATTGTTTGATTATAATATGAATATTGTATTATGCGTTTTGATAATATGGAAATAAAGATTCAAAGTTTAAAAAAAGTTTTCAAGTTTAAAGTTTCCCAATAAATAGTTGGTACCAATAATTAAAAATAGTCAATTAAACTAAAGATAGTACCCAAACTGCGCCAATCCAAAGTTTGAGATGAATCGGATTTTTTCGTTTTGACCAGTAAATATTTATGTATAGTATTGACTTGCCATAGGATACTGTGTATAACAAAATTTCCGGACCCGGATTTTATAACAAGTGGTGATTCTCTATATGAAGGACATCGAATCGAGCTTAGTTATTCAACACAGTGATTAGTATATGGACTAGCATGTACATGCAAAACAACACAATTTGTTTGAAAAATGAGGCGCCCTCCTCGGGAAAAATCTCTGGATTCAGCCCTTAACATGAAAAGTAACAGTTCTGAAGCTGTAAAGTCAAAACGATAAAAACAAAACAAAAAACAGAACCAAGGGGCTCATATTTCAAAAAATTCTCGAATGAAGGCAGGCAAATATTGCACGAGCAAAAAAACAATTTTTGTTCAAAATTTAACGTATCTTGCGCTATTATTAAATCGATGGTTGCTCCTTTAGCTGCATCAGTGATAAACCACTTCAGTGACATTTTTATTACGATTCCTGTTCTGGCTCCATATTGCATACGACCTCGGGAATGGATTAATTATGGGATGCCAGCCCTATTGGATTTTTACATTTTTCGCAAAAACGCATTATTATGAAAAAATTAAGGAGGCTCTCAGTGCAATTTAATATCTGACTCAAGGGAGTCTTCGTTTTGGTGATTTTGTCCGCCCTGTAACGATAACCGTCATATATTGCCCTAAGAAATCTTGCGATGTACCTGTTATTGCTAGTTTGATATGGTTGTATTCTTATGATTAATTTATACTTACGTGGAATACGACAGGCCTGGATGAAGAACAACTTTGGTTTTCCTTTCAGCTGAGGACAACTATTAGAATCCAGCATTTTTTGTAGCTCATTTATTTCAACAATCTTTCCATCTGTGCCATATATTCCGGTGGTATCTCCGTGACTCATGAGTACCAAGACACATGATTTGTAGTTGGGATTCTGAAATCTTCTGGCAGGTTGATGGACTGGTTGGTTCCATAAAACAAAGGTAAATCTTCAAGTTCTGTCCATTAATTCAATGACAAAAATCTGGTGACAATTTGATGCGCGAACTTTAGTTTATCACAAGGATGTTTGTCATTTGTACGTTAAAACATCGTCAATGCATTTATGACCGCCAACTCCTCTGCCTTATCGTTATCTTTATTTACCTCATGAAAATTTAGAATATTGTTTTAAAGAAAGTAACCCCCCCCCAAATAGAATTTAGTTGAATATTAGTGAGCAGCGGAATCAACGTTTTGGTCGACTTAATGGACCCAATTACACACAATCATACTAGGTGGAGCATTTGTATGTCTAACTGTAAAGTGGGGACCGGATCGACACCCCCCCCCCCACACAACAACTTAACTCCATAAAAATGAGACTGTCAAAATCATATTTTTCTCATACCCCAGGCCCCAGGAAATGGTTCTTTCGATGTTATGAACTAAAAACGTGTCAAAATGCTGGTACACTTATATTATTTTGTTTAACACAAACTGACGTTATGGGCCACTTTAGGCCACATTTTTTGATCCTGCTAATGCAAACGGCTGACCGATTTGATGTAAAATTGTTAGTTTTTGTGTATGTTTCCATATGAAGGAGAAATCGTCATGTGAAAAATACCCCGTTGTTATGTAATAATCATTAACGTAGTTATTTAGCATTTAATGTGGCACGACGAAAATCAAAGGCAGCTTTTTCTTTGGGGAAGAATACCATAGCAGTCAAGTTCACACATATTTGTTATTTTGTGTTTTACTTGTTTGTCCAAATAAAACCATCAAAACGTCTTGGTAGTGTTCTAAAACCGATGTGCAAGTTGCAAATTGAAACAAAAATCTCCTCCGAACAACGAAAGGATGCTTTGTGTGCCCTTGGCGTTACCAGGCTCATTAATATATAAGATTCCAATTAACGAAAGTGTTTTGTGAAAAAAAGTAGAGGGAATTGTGTAAAATAGTAGCATGCATAGAATTATGTAGTGTATTTGACATGTAATAAAATCCGTCAAAAAACAGAGTCAAAATGTCTTTCCGTTACCGTGGAATGGCCCAAAATTGAAAAGTATAAAAGTTACATGTCTGCCAGTATGGCAGAATCGGTGTGTCTAAATTGATTTGAATGTTTGGACGGGTCTCCCGTTGACATGTATGAAGGTAAACAAATCCACCAACCTCGGCAGTTTGATTTTCATAATCCAGAACCTGATATCCCAACTCCTCGAAGAGATGAATTATATTTCTGAAGTCAATCTGTGATCCGGATCTTTTCGATAGATGCGTGCCCTCCTGGAAATCATCATTGTTCAAGATGTATGCACAGCCTTTCATTTTGCCCTTCATGTTATACTGAAAAAAGTCGTTTCATAATGAGTGCCTTGACAGTTGATGTGTATCAAATCCATAAGGTAACCTATATACATTTCACTAAAATATGCTATTATATTAAAATTATGCAATTATCGATTTTCGTTCTTCTTGCCTCTCGCGATCACTTAGTAAAAGAATGTAGGCATACGGTCAACCAAATGTTTCCCCCATTTCCTCATATCATAAATTACTCTATCATAAAACTATGAAGACTAGAGGTACACGAGAATATGGTAGTTTATTATGTCACAGAAATCTGTTTGAGATTTCATTGGCAATTTCTGTGGTCCTTTCAAGTCTATGTCTGAATTGGGACACAGTATTAGGGTATGTGCAAAACCTGAGTTTTTTGTATGAATTGGTGCCAGAGGCATAAACACAATTTTAAGTACTGCCTTATGTTATATGAATGAGCTCCCTCTAGTATCTATATGGTGTGTTCTTTGTGGTCAAAGGTCTTCCCTATGTCACGAGGGTCAAAAACATGTAGTGTGTGTAAAACTCAACACAACCTCAAATAACTGAAGAGTACATCTTGTAGACCTCGATGAAAGATGAACAAATGTCTATGGTGATCTCTTCAAACAACCCACTGTTAATGGGTCGAAGGCCAAAAAGCCTAACTTGCTCATGCTCTTTGTAAGAGCACAAATGCCTCTAGTTTTGTTGTGTATTTGTTGTTTGAGGATTGTTTTATCTTTTTATCGTCATTGATTTGACATATTTAATTGTCCAATATTAAACAATTAAGGTACCTACCATCGCTGGTGATATATCTGTCTTAATTGAAGCTTTGACATGACAGTCAATGTATGATCCCGAGTTATCAGGTTGAACTTCTTCTATGTCTTGCATAAAACTTTCATCGTCTGGAATTCCTAGCTTCTCTGGTTTCCTTAGTCCTTTCATAATCCTATATAACAGATTTAAAAAAAAATAATAACCAGATGCTGTCCGGGTTTAATAGTTTTACTAAAACCTTTGTCTTACTAGACGTTTTGGAGCGGGCATACCATCCACCGGTTGTTGTAAACAGTCGATGTTTAATATACATGAGTCTGATTCTGTGGTAGTCATGTAATAGACACCTTTGTTATTAAAGTTACTACAAACTTAAAAGTTAGCCTAACAAATTACCTTGATTGTCTTTACCTCTTATTAATGTCCCTAACACTAGTACACGCGGAATGTTTCTGATTTTGGTACCAGTGGATTATCTTTTTTTCCATTATATATATATATATATTATATATAATCAGTTGACCAGAGTCGGGTGTAGTCGCATGCCGTACAAGCCAAGAGGCCAAAGTTTAACGCTATGCGGATATAATCCTTGAACATACCAAATAGGAATCAGTAGAAACAACCAAGAAATGATGGAGCTCTTCCTCAGTGCCTGGGGCCCACCAAGACTCGTTTCTGATGATATAGCTTATATATATATATATATATATTATATAGATATATATATATATATATATTATAATATTTAACCTTTGTGATGATTTCAGAATTATGATAATAGCTTAACAAGAACTATTTTCCCCTATGCTGGTCGATATTTCAATGTTCAAAAAATTTTTTGGTTTTGCATGTGGTATATGGTACATAGCATATCTGGACTGTTTACTAAAGGTCAGAACCATAGACAAACATACCAGTTAATCCTTATAATGATACAATTAACAATGGTGCACAGTAAAATAGCGTTTTGTGGACTTGATTTCAAATTTACCCTGTACATTTTAACCCCCTTATTTTACAATTCCCCACATATTCCAGAGGTGACCCAAAAATTCTGATTGCATCGAGACCCACCAAACTATAGAAAAACATCTTCAAACCTTCTTCCCCACTCCTAGATGGGATTCTGATTTATAACCCTCTAGAAGTCTGTAAAGGTGTCAAATGTTAATTGATGATATGTATGCAAAAACCTCACCCAATGGTGTCCCATCATCATAATAAGATTCAGGAAGATATAAAATAATAATAATTACTACTCTTCGCTTTTCTTCTCGGGCTTTCGCGCTCGCTATAAAACAAATTCCGACGGGGAACCTCGAAAGGACCACCTCTACGTGTCCCGCCGCCATTCTGGGTGGGCAGATCCTGGCACCAAAGCCCACATGTACACACACGCCCTCATAATTGCCTTTACAGCTTACGAACGAATAATAGATTAAAACCTACCTTTTTCGCAATTTTTAACACTTTTCACCGTTTATTCCAGGATTTAGGAGATGATGTCACGGGACTGCCCTAAACGAATTCCAGGGCAAGGTGTCTTACTGTTGTTGTAAAAAATTTAAGGTCTCTCGCCCCCGACTTTGCGTGACTGAGAAATTAACGCTTATGGTTAGAAGCCGTTTTAAAATTGGTAATATAACAGCCGCGTGAGAAAAGCATTTTCGAAAATTCAAACATCCAGACAAAATAAAGTAACAACAGAATTTTGATATATTCCGTGTACGTGAAAAATTGAATAGTTCCCAAAGACCGATCGTATTTGCTGAAAAAATGTGACATATTCCGATGAGGGTTGTTGGCAGAAGCTTGGTAGATTCGGTGTTTTTTCCATTTGAGAACCGATGAATCTGGTACGGCTGCAGACATTCACATTCTGCATGTGTCATTGGCGAGTGAATGTCACACGCAGTTCGTTTCCATTTTTGTAACTATTTATCGCTATTTGTGCAGCCAAGAAATTTACATTTTTTTCCTGAGCCGCCCATGATGATATACAAATGGATAACAGTGAAATAGTGTTGATTTGTGCCGTCCGAACTGATCGAAATTATCGCTTCTTTGTGGTAACACGTACAACGTAAACGCGGTGTATAACGAGAAATGCAAAAGATGCCCCCCAGTCATGGCGGATGGTGAGCTCGCCGTCGCCGTCGGATTCGTGTATATTCAAAGAATATTAGCTGTGGGCCGCTCCATGACCTTTGACCTTGGCATAAGACCTTTGACCTCATCAACATATGAGGGATCCCGCGGTGCACCTATGACACAAGTGTGGTTCCAAGTGAACTTCAACTTTTCAATTGAGGTCAATTTTAAAACAAAAAAATTAACAATTTAAAAAAAACTTAACATTTTAGTGACACACATCCACACACACACACACACATCCACATACACATGGACAACGGATTGTTAAGTGGTCCTCCAGCTATAGCTGGCGGCCCACAAAAAGCAATAAATGCATTTAAATCAAAATGGTTATTTTTTATTTTTCACAAAAAGCAAATGAATTACAAAGTTCATGTAAATAGTGCTCTCCACTTGGTAAGATATTTTTGGCTTATATCTTAGTTTGTCATAATTGCAAAATAGTGGCTGGCTTCTTGGCAGCAGCGGACTGATTGGCTTGTTTCTATGAAAAGGTTACCCTTAAGGTTTTTGGATTGTCAAATAACAAGACCGAGAATGTCTCGAAAGCTGCGAATGAGCCAATAGCATGTGAGGTTGTGGGAGTTCAAAATTAAAGCCACTATCAGCGATTTTTTCAAATTGTAAACAAACAGCGCCCCCTATTTTTCATCAAAGTGCATTTTTTTGCACTGTTGTGTTGGAAATTGTTGTAGTAAAGACCCCTGTAAGTGGCTAAGCGTAACGCGCTGTATTTGTCAAGAAATGATGATTTTTTTATGCTTTGTTTACTAATAAAAGTCGGGATCCGACTTTTTTAGGCGCAGAAACAGTCGTAAATGGAATCTTCAGGACCGCTTTAAAATGGTTTAGTGTCTGTTTTTCACAATGAACATTAATATAAGGTGTTGATATGACCTAATACTAGCATTTTAGAGACAAAACGGGCATTTTGATTTTGGAAAAAAATGACTGATAGTGGCTTTAATATTGCTCCACCAAAATGGGGCACATTTTCGCAGATTTTGCTCATAACATCCAAGCAAAACATCATTTGGCCCAAGATTTAATAGGGTAAATGATTAAAATCATTTTCGTAAAATTACTAAAATACACCAAAATTGTACACAAGGAAAGAGGGACATCACGAGCAATAAGTCTGTATCCCTTTGGTATCAAAAGTTAGAATTCACTGGTATTTTTTATTACAAAAATGACTGGTAAAAGAGGCTAACACTATTGTGTAAAATTACTATAATACACCAAAATTGTACACAAGAAAAGACGAACAGAAAATAACAAGCAATATTTCCGTATCGCGAGCTCACACGTGCAAAAGATTCCCCATATAAAATGTTGCCGAATTGGCTTGTTGCCGAATTGGTGTCGCCGAATTGGTTTGTTGCCGAATTGACCTGTCACTGAAGTGTCCAGCTTACGTAAACATAACAGCATGAAAAAGTACTTTGTCGACGATTTCGCCTGGCGACCCTCGCTTAAAAAATCATCCTTAGACATTCAAGAACATCGCCAGGTATGTGTTTTGTTCAGAAAGTTTACCGTTGCTAAGATAAAATACAATCAATTTTCCAATATGGCGGTATGAAATGCTACGACGAGTGTGATGTTTTTATCACAGTTCCAATATTTTTTATTAATACCGCAGGTATTAATTAGGAACTTTGACCTTGGTAGGTTCGAAACAGCGTCCACCAACTGGCTAGTTTTTTTGTATTGGTAATCAGCGAAAATAAGCGTGTTCGTGCCGGTTGGAAATAAATTACCGGGACAGCTGTAAACTGAGCATCAATGGATACATCATTTTAATGTTACCGTAACGAACGAACGAACACACTAACTAACAGAGTTTCTGGGCGATCAAAAACAAATATCGAAATGAGTATGTCAATATCAACAATATCCTCCTTGCTCCAGTAGGAGTCTTCTGTCCCAATAACATGTTCTGTTTCGGTGACTTTTTGTAGAGCTTCTTCAAACAGTTTTTGAACCGATTTTAGTTTAATGTCCTTGTTATGTTTGGTAACATAACCTTTGATTTGTGACCAAATGAAATATATTAGGTTGAAATCCGGGTGATAGGAGGAAGACGAACTATTTCAATTGATATTTAATAGGATGTCAATTTAACTTGTGTTGTACGTATAGTACGTGAACTAAATTGTGTACATATATTCTGCACATTTATTTCGTGTACATTGGACATTGCCCACGCGACGGTGCTATACCGCGATACCGTACGTGCGCGTGTGGATATGGCACTGCTTGTCATCTAACTGTGAGCAGTTTTAACTACCGACGACGAATCCTCCTGCCTCCTACTCCTATCTATTACTGCTGATGACGAAATTTGGTGACTGATTCATTGATTTCGAGGGACATTCTTGGTCAGATCCAAAGTTTAGGACAAGCATCATACTTAGCTTTGGTCTAAGCATGCATGCTACTTAGCTTGACACGTCCATATCCCGGCGAAGTACACGACCCCAACCCAAAGGGAAGTTGCTAGTCAGAGCACCTCGGACTACCATGCTAGCCTTAGTGCTAAAAACTTCTAAGTTTAAAGCCTGTGATCTATTCAATCAATTGGAACTTCTTGTGCAATAGTAACCATAGTATACCTACAACTATCTTTGACTACGCAGGCTTTTTTGGGTGTTGCGCTGGGGTGGTGCGAACCTCGAAATGTGACCTTTTTTGGTAGAGTGGACTTATCCCCTTAAAATGGTCCTTTTTTTTTAGCTTGTTATGAACATTTCATCACCAAATTGGACTTTCTTGTCAAATATCTTTAAAATTTGGACCTTATTATGAAAAATAGCAAAAAGTGGACTGTTTTTGGAATTGGGAGGGGGTCCTCGCATCCCTGCGATGGCGAATCGTTATTCATTTGGTCCCCGTCAACCCACGGGTGTGCCTTTTGTGACACCATGACCCTGATAAATTCTTCATATAAAGTGCATAAATAAGTCTAAATTCTTCAGGGTCATTTGTGTCACTGGGTCACAAACCATCCCCCACACCACCAGCAGGGCTAATTATTGAAGCTAGGCTGCTGCTAGTAGGTTTAGTAGCATGCACTGCCATTGCACAGTGCCCAGACCTAGGCTCATATCAGGTCTAATATACAGCCTTTTGGGCTGATCATGATGCTACTAGTTTGTTCTAAGTGCATTTAGCTTCCATTACTCAGTGACGTCCAACAACATCAGGCAGGTATTTTTTGTGTGCTCTCTTAATGTGTGTTCGCAGTACTTTCAGTCAAGCTCAGGATTTAACGCTTTAGGCAATGGATATCTCACTGATGTCGCTGACTTGAGGAAGATAATGTGTTTATAATGCACTATAGCTAGTATGGTGTAGTAGCATTGGTGCATACCAGCCTAACAAGCACCCGAACACACATCTAGGTTTAATACACTAGCCGAGCTAGGCTTGGGTAAAAAATCCCTAGTCATAAGGGTTCGCTAGTCATATAGTTCATTATGAAAAAAAAAACCGCTAGTCATAGGGCCTAAATTAAAATGGGTTTCCTCGCTAAGTCATTATTAATTTGCAAAAGGGTTCGCTGGTCATAATTTAAATTTAAAACCAACCCTAACCCCTTATGACCTATGATTTTTATATGACTTGCACACCCTTTTTTATATGACACAGCAAAACCCTGTTTCTTTCTGATTATGATAACCTTGGATGGCAACCTTGACTTGGAACGAACCAACCTTAGGCTGATGCATCAGTTTATGCTAGTAGCTTTTCGGTTAGCCGTAGATACCAAATGTGCATTTGAATCCCAAAACAGACAACACATTTTAAAAAGGCCATACATCCTGCATAGGCCTACAACACACAGGCTTCGAATACCCGGATGGCAACCAGCCATGCTGTCACTTTCTCTCCTGTGCATGAACTTGTGTCATCCTGCATATGCAAATGTACATGTTTCATGAAAATTAAAATTTGTGATTCTATAGAATATTCACTTTTAGCTTTTTTTCAGTCCCGGCATGACCTGTTCACACTGTCTATGTAATTTTTAAATAGGTAATCTTAATGTAATTCAAAGCCTGACAACCCACCAGGCACCTTTGAACACGTTTTAATATTGCACAATACTCTATTAAGGTGGATATGTCCTACTTGTACTACTCATCATGAAAACTTTGGGAAAAATTGCAGTTTTTCCTAATAAGCTAGCCCCAAGCTATTATCGCACAGCCTAGCTAGTAACCTCAGCCCATCGATGGAATATGCCATTTCATGATTCCCCGCACTTCCTGATCTATTCATGTTTTATTAGACATCGTTGAGAAGCTTTATTTTATTTTTGATTGTGATCTTGCCTTTTTGTTATGAACAATTCCTTGTTTTCCGTGGTACATCGGCCACTGTGCCTGGATTGCTGTTCGTTACAGACAGAAAATACCCCTGGGGGGGGGGGTTACGCGTGGAAAGGGTTGGTACATTTGTGCCGCCGATTTGGGTCGCATTTTCACCCTTACTATAACAATGGGTCAGTTTTTTCCCACCAGGCTACTATAAAGATGGGTCATTTTTTGAGGTCATTGCTACTATATAAATGGGTACCATTTTTTCCATTTTTGGTCGCATTTTCCTACTGAAAAAGTGGGTCATTTTTCCCCAGTTTCGCTAAAAATCACAATAAAATGGTTCGATTTTCTGATTTTTGGAAAAATTACTCTGAAAATGGGACCGATTTTGCTAAGATTACAACTATTAAAATGGTGCGAAATTTCAAGGCCAACTTATAAATGGGTCGAAATTTCGGAACCACTATATAAATGGGTCATATTTTTTGTACATTTGGTCACTATAAACATTGGTCTATTTTTTTAACTGGCGGACGCACACCCGTACCAAATTTGGGTCGATTACCCCCCCCCCCCGGGAAAATACAAATTGCCACTTTCTTACAGATCCGACTGAAATTTGCATTAGGTAGGCCCGACACATGGATTAATAAGACTACAGTTTCAGATGATATAAAAATTTCAACTTTTGTAAAGTTAAGTGTGGGGGAACAAGGTTGTGGATCAAGAAAAGCCCCTTTAAAACCTTTTCCACAAATAGGTTTTTTAATAATATGCACTATGTACTATTTTTACAGGTGGATATGCCTAACTTGTTCAGGCTAATCATGAAAATATTTTTTGGAAAACTTTCCATTTTTCTAAGAAAAATTGTGCTGCCATGTTTTGTTTTTAAAAAAAAAAATATTTGACGCTTGCCCGTAAATTATCCTACATCAAAACCTTTTCATAGTCAGTTCTGCATCTTAAGCACAATTAAAAATCACATACAAACTTGTTGACCCACTTTCACATGCCCGTAGCCCCCAGCTGGGTATGCGGAGGGAGGGCAAGCAGCCCGGGGGTCTAAAATGGAGAACATAGTGGATATTGAAATCGGATCAAATTGCCCCGGCAAATTGCACCCAACCAAACCAAACACTGAAAAGACAAAACAGCATGGCATTCCCCCCGGACCAGCACTGGGTCTTCTTCCCTGGACCTCATCAGGGCCTTAAGCAGCTCCAGCTCCCTGAACCTCATGTCGTTACTTGGGTCGTTATACCCTAAGGTTTCAAGTGTTACAACAACCTCCCCAAATAACTACGTCTTGGCGTGATACATAGTGTGTGTGTGGCACAAATAATGAGAACTGAAGATGTTCCAACTAAGTTGTCTGTGATTGTCTGGTCTCACTTGTGCACTACTTGTGCACAGACTGCACCTCAAAAGCCACATCAAATTGAGACGGAAAAGGATAACAATATTCAACAGGTTGCAGAGAATTTGAGAATTCAAGCCACGGCTTGATCTTCAACAGTTTTATCTCCATTTATCCTTTGGCCGAACATAAAATGGGAAATAAAACAAATTCAGTGGTTAAAAGATGTGAAACCTATTCAGCTGTGTTGATCCTTTTCTTTTTCCTATATCAACTCTAACAAACCAAAATAAATTTCAAAACAGCAAGCAGCAAATTTAAACTCACTAATAATAGCTAGGCGGATTTAAATTGGCATTTGAATTTTGTGTGCGTAAGTAAAAAGGCATTCTAAGTGTACCCAGTAATTACTGAACAGTACAACACATGGGGTACTATAGCTTTCATAGTTTTAATCTTGGGAAAGACACAAACTGAAAAGAAAATGCTGAAACAGCAGAGCCTATTCACAGAATTACACCTTACAATACAGTGTATACTGCAAAATAGTGGCAGCTATTTTGTTAAGGTTTTAATTTCAGTTGGGTTTGATGTGCTTGAACCACAGCACAGCATCAAAGAGGTAATTTCCTGAGCACAAAATGCTAGTTCCTAAAAATCAATTAAATCACTAAAGTGCACAAAACAACACCTTTGCCATTAAAAACATTACTACTCTGGATTTAAAACAATTTGGGCTTTTTTAGCTTTATGTGCCCCGAGGCTGTGTGGCATGCCCCAATCCCCCCCAAAAACCATTTAAAATTAAAATGCAAAGTGAAACCCAATTGTACACAAAACCCCCTACGACGAACCTTAACCTTCACTAAAGTAGGCATACCTTGGTGCAAGATTAACCCTACAATCTTGTCAAACTATCCTCGGAGAACAGCAAGACCTTGCATGTTAGGGCCACTGGTAATCAAAGTCTTCAATGTTGTGTTAGTTAAGTGCAACACCTAACCAGTGAACTGTGATTCCAACTGAAAAGAATTTTGGAATCCAGAGGTGACTTTTATCATTTTCACAAGGCCCACAGCGAGAAATTCTTGTAGGGGTGACTTTGCAAAAGTGACCTTTTCCCAAATGTTGACTGATTTTGCCATATGTGGGGCACCCGGGGGGGGGTGGGGGGGTACTCAGTGGAAAAGGGTAAGGTATACATATGTGCCGCCGCTCTGGGTCGCCATTTTCACGACTTACTATAACTATAACAATGGGTCATTTTTCCCCCCAGGCCTCCTATAAGAGATGGGTCCCTTTTGAGGTCATTGCTGCTATATAAATGGGTCCATTTTTAATTTTTGGGTCGCATTTTTACTATAAAATGGGTTCGATTTTTTCGATTTTCCTCTAAAATCACAACAATGAAAATCATTGATTTTCGATTTTTGGAAAAAGTTTACTATGAAATGGGCAGATTTGCTAAGATTACTAGGAAAATGGTGCGAAATTCAAACCAACTATATAAATGGGTCCGAAATTTTTGGAACCAACTATATAAGCATGGGTCATATTTGGTACAATTTGGTCACTCTAAACATGGTCGATTTTTTCACCCGGTGGACGCACACCCTGTACCTTAACCGCAATATTTGGTCGAGTACCCCCCCCCCCCCCGGGGGGGGGGCATGGCAAAAGTGAAACATTTAACCAAATTTCAAACCTGTTTCATTAAAAATCCTTATATTTCTTCTTGCTGTTCAAACTTAAAGCAGCGTGGTTGTTTTGTTTTTACAGCATATTATCAACAAAGTGCATGGCTTGTTCCTTTAAGTGACACAAGGCAAATTTTCCATCCAATTCCAAAATTCTCCAAGAATAACCACTTTGTTTAGAAGGGCGGCAATTTCAAATTTTTGCACAGTTTGTGTACCGTAATTGTTTTAAAGCTATATGTGAATGGTTATGCTCAAAATTGTGTAATTCATCATAACGAGGGGTTTTGCATCAGAATTTCTTTTTTTTTTCCCGAAAAGGGGGATTCCCTGATTATAAAGGCAGTGCTGGAAACATCGAATTTCTATCCGTCCACGCACCACAACCCGAAAATGCGTCTTACTTGACTTGTGCGAACTACCAGAAAAAAACACACTCGCGATTTAGGTTAAATTTAAAATTTATTAGTCAGCCCTTTTCATTTTTTGACTCACACAGCGAACCCGTTTTCAATGACTAGCGAACCCCTTTTAATTTATGCACTAGCGAACCTGTTTTTAATATATAATGACTGTTTACTAGCAAACCTATTATGACTAGGCATTTTTGACTCAGCCTAGCTGGGGGACATCACCCCGGATGCATGTTCGGCTATACATGTATGCTGATGCTGCCAGTAGTTTATTGATCCTTTGATCTTCCTCGATTCAGCAACGTAAGTGCAATATCAAGTGGCCGAAGCTTTAATTTACGAGCTTTGACTAAAAGTGATGCCGTACAATGAATGCCTGATTTGTTGAAGTCACGATTCCATGTAAGCTAATGCACTATAATAGTAACATCATGCACCAGCCAGGCTAGTACATTAGCCCTGGTGTGAGCCTAGTATGCGCCGATGCTACTAACCTATACTAGTTAGTAGCCTCCGCCTGGACGGCTCATGTGAAACGTGAAGCGCAACGCTATATTGAAATTGGCAGCCTCAATGGAATAGACTGCTGTTGAGGCTTAATTTTGCACCTCAACAAAATAAACATGCACCATAGTTTTATCTGTTGAGTGCTGCTGAATTCAACTAGCGCTTTCGGGCTTTCCGCGTTTAACACTACGCACCTAGACTAGTACATCAGCCACCCTAAACAGCCTTAAATGTTAGCTTAGTATACCTGAATACTACTTAACCTACTAGCTGTTGCATCAGCCTATACTTCATGTTCAACTAATATAGCCCTGGATGGTGGGATGGTGGCCGTTTTAGTGACCCACGTTGAACTGGCCAACCAACCCCTATTATTGAGGTTCACCAACCAATTCACTTTTTACTTTTTTACTTTCAGGGCTATCACTGTGGGGCAATCCCAGCCACGCCAGGACAGTTGTCAGTAAATGGTTTCCCTGTTGAACCATAGTTAACTGCAAATAGCCTTTCAAGATTGCACTGGACCCTGGCCCTAGGATTGGACAGTCCTGTTGTAAACTATGCATTGGTGTATCACTATGCTTACTATAGCCCTTGGACATGAAGTTCCAAATCGACAGACTAGAACCTACGGCTTTAAACTAAAAGTTTTATTACTTGAAGTTGGAGGCTAAGTATTTGGCCTAATTTAGACATTCTATGCCAACCCCGATAGCCAAAACTGGGCTTTTGATGATTTCCCCTTTTTGAATATGTACAAGATGCCGCGAAGTCCATTTTATCAATTCCATCATCAGCATAGATAGGCGGGGAGATAACCCGGATGACATGCAGGTTCCACATCAACACTTATACGCTGGCTGCCTTGTGCACTTTACAATAGCCTGGCAGAATCGGCCATCATCTAATTTTGATCCAGAACTTCTCCTTAAAAATCAGGCTACTGTTGCACTAGGTTTACGTTAAGCACAATAGTAGCATTGTAGTCCTAATCATTTTGAAGCCCAAATTTCCAAAAATGGCTTTGAACCTTTGCGATTTCTGTTTTGAAAATAACAGCGGCCAGAAGACCTTCCCAAGCCCTTTGCCTATAAATCTTTTTTTTTCGTGCCACCGGGAACCTCTCTTAGCAATAACACGTAATCATAGTTTTCCCGCACAACAACGCCCCTTGTACATTATGAGAGCCTGCGCTTAAGTCCTACGGGTTCAATTTCTACCGTATAGTATGTGAACGATCAAGAAATTATTCTAGATTGCTCTGCGCTTCCTTTGTGTAACAGTATTTTGCAATATTTCTTCATCACTTCAGAATTCTTGAAACCAGCCAGAAAGCTATAGTATCAATGTAGGGAGCATTTAGAGCGTACGATTGAGCGAGCAGGAATTGAGTGGAGGCGCCCCCTAACGTTCCCGTCCACGCGGCATATTAAAAACAACGACGCGTCATATGAGACTATTTACATGATGATACGTTCACACAGGGTATAAGCTCTGTGTTTAACAAATTCCACTCGTACTTTCGTATTACTTTCACACAACCGGCATGTTTTCCCTACTTCCTAATGATAAATTTCTAGTAATTAACAAGTTCATCAGTGATATATCCAGCAAAATTTTTTACTTATACTGTTGACGATTTTGTTTTGGGTTATTGGTAATATTTACCAAGAAATCGGTAACTTGGGCAGGTACCGGGACGGTAACTGCACTGAGTCTAGGAGTGAATTTGAGACTGATCTAAGGCCCAAGGATACATGATTTGGTCGGGACACGAACGGTCTAGGAATTTCGGACTTGCATCATTGCATGTTATTTTCTTTTGACTTGTCATTTCAAATTCTTGTGCAGTGCTTAACACTGAGTTAATGTACTGTTTGTAACTGTGTACTCTCTAGCGTATAGCTGTCATGCTGTGTTGATACATTGAACCGATGTTTACCAATCCGGCGACAAAAGAAGAAATGGGAGTCAACACGCCATTACCCGACCCGTCGAAAAAATAATATGGTTCTCTCGGCAAGGATTATTGGGGCTACTTCCGAGCTGCGGTTGTTGAAAATTGAAGACCGAAAATTTTTGCACTTTTTTCGACACATTTTTCACTGTATACAGGGTATAAAATCATTTCTTCTCTTTTTATTTCCACAACTAAAAAAAAAATCGCCTGTAACTAATTTGCACACAGCTATAACATGTATGTTTTCTATTTTCACCCTTACTTCTGTTCGATTGTGGCTTCAAACAATAATAATTTTCGATATTTTCGGCTTAGCCGTAGAACTTTTTTTCTTTGTTTACTTTCAAAACACGTCCGACTGGTGCCGGGATCGTCAAAATTCCCGTTTCGCGCATGCGCTATGCGTTTGCTCTAGGTTACTGTTCAGCAGGCTCTTCCACTGACTCGTGTTCGGCAGTTTTGCGTTAAATGAGCTTGGTCGCCACCGCCTGGCAATCTTTAGCACATTTTTTGAAGACGCCCCCAATTTTCAAATTTGATATTTTTTGCAGCAGTACGTGTTGGTAATTGTCTGGAACAACCTTCGAACGAGAATGCTACACAAATTTGCGTATTTATTCACAAAATAAGCGATTTTTGGAATTAATTGGGATCCCAGATTGGACTTCACGAAACGCAGAGCTGTAAAACTACGTTTATGTCCGTCCATGATGAATAGTGCCACCTCACGATAATAACCTCCACTTGACTTGCCGAACTATTAAAACACTAATGGGATGAGCGTATAGACACGTACATGGCGCTATTTCCCGGCATTTCACATTGGAATGCCGTTTCCATCCTCCAGCAGCCGTTTGTATTATTATCGGGGGATCCCCGTAATAATTATTCCAGTACAAAATCCTTCTTTTGTTGACACAATAGACATTTTCGAGCTACCATTCACAGTTATCTTTACTAGCCCGTTACCATGCAAATCGTGTAAAAATCTCCCAAATTTTTGAAAAATTGGGGGCGGCTCTTCAAAAAGTGCTAATATTGCTTTAAGGTATGAACTTCGCGAAATGTTCGATAACAAATGATGAGGTGTTCCAAATAGATGAAAAGTGATTTTCCGCGATCGATCAGATCCCGCCGTCTTGATTTATGTTGACCTTCATTTCACCGTTGGACATTTCCGCTGAATTTTTTTTACCCAAAATGGAGAATTTTGTGGTTTAAGCTATTTGGTGAAGAAGCACTGAACAATTTACTTACTCGATGGTGTCTATAGTGCACTACAAAATAACAAACACAATCAAATATGCTGTCATCATCTAGAGCATCGACAGGGAGAACCTCGAATTCATTGACATTAGTCGAGAGAACGTTCATGTACCGTAACGCTAAGAATAACAAATTGTCTTGCTGGAAATGATAGATTAGGGTATATGTAGACTAAGAATCTGCCGGGTGCCACCTTGGCTCCCTTGGGCGTTTTGAGAAATCCACGATAGCGGGGCGCCATACATGATAATTATCTATTCAACCCTAATATTTCAAACTAATGAGTTACTAGATATACTATAGAGGATCCAATGAACCAGTGTATGGCCAACTTATAACTTAAGTCATACTTCAATGGCAATGGGAAGCCAAATCCCATAATTTTAAAATATGCCCTAAACAGCAAATACCTGCGATAAAAAATAGAATGAAGTACTTCGGTTAGTTGTTTAGACACAATAAATAGATTTCTGATACTTTTAAAATTGTAACATGACTTCAATCAATATTGCAGCACATAAACGTGAAATCTTGAAAACGGTTAAAATTGACAACAAATTTTAATAAGTCGACTTTTTTTTTTGGAATAAGATTATTATTTTTTTATTTTGTTTATTTTGATACTTACTTCGGTATTTCTTCTTAGATTCCTCATCTTTTTCCACTCAAAATCCGTTGGAGTTGAAGAATCAACTCCAGTGTAAGTATTTTTTTTGGTATGAATAACGTTACAAACGGGATCCATTTTGAACGAGGCTTGCTTGACCTCATGTTCAATCGCAGGGTCATCGCTATTTATAGCTGCGGACGGGGCTGTGGACGTTGTACCAGGTAGCCTATGCACGGGCCTATGCACCACCGTGGAATGATTCGTTGACTTGCATGTAGCAATCCTCTCGTGTCCGTTCATTAAAAAAAAATTGATGATAGTTTTGCAGCACAATTATGCACCACCGACTAAACCAAGGCAATTTAGATCGGCCTCGGCTCCGTACGGGAATTCCCACTGGCCAATCACTGATCTATTTATAAACGCGCAGAGTGACTTCAATTTTCGGTCACTGTTCAGGCTCGTCCAATGACTCGTTCGGCAGTTTTGCGTTATGAATGAAGCTTGGTCGCCACCGCCTGGCAATATTAGCACATTTTTTGAAGAGCGCCCCCAATTTTCAAAATTTGATATTTTTGCACAGTTACGTTGGTAATTGTCTAGGAAACTATACCTGCGAACGAGAATGCTAAAAAATGCGTATTTATCACAAAATAAGCGATTTTGGAATTAGAATTGGGATCCCAGATTGGACTTAACGGCAGAGCTGGAAATGCTACGTTTATGTCCGTCCATGATGAAATAGTGCCACCTCGAGAAAATAACCTCTCACTTGGCTTGCCTGATCTATTAAAACAACTAATGGATGAGCGTATAGACACGTACATGGCGCTATTTCCCGGCTATTTCACATTGGAAGGCCGTTTCTAGCAGCCGTTGTATTATTATCGGGGATCCCCGATAATAATTATTCCAGTACAAAATTCCTTCGTTTGTGACACATAGACATTTTCGAGCTTAACCATTCACAGGTATAGTTTACAAGCCAGTTACCAATGCAATCGTGTAAAAATCTCCCAATTTTTGAAAAATTGGGGGCGCTCTTCAAAAAATGTGCTAATATTGCTTTAAGGATGAACTTCGAAATGTTCTAACAAATGATGAGAGTGTGTCAAATAGATGAAAAGTGTATTTCCGCGATCGATCAGATCGCCTTCTTGATTTATGTTTGACTTCATTTCACCGGTGAGCAATTTCCGCTGAATTTTTTACCCAAAATGGAGAATTTGTGGTTTAAGCTATTTGGTGAAGAAGCACTGGAACAATTACTCGATGGTGTAGATAGTGCTAATACACAAATAACAAACACAATCAAATATGCTGTCAATCCTCTAGAGCATCGTAGGAGAGAACCTCGATTCATGGACATTAGTCAGAGAGAACGTTCATGTGACCGTACAGCTAAGAATATACAAATTGTCTTGCTGGAAATGATAGATTAGGGTATATGTAGAATAAGAATCTGCCGGGTGCCACCATGGCATCCTTGGGCGTTTTGAGAAATCCAAGATAGCGCGCCATAAATGATAATTATCTATTCAACCCTATATTATCAAACTATGGAGTTACTAGATATACTATAGGATCCAATGAACAAGTGTATGGCACTTATAACATTAAGTCATACTTCAAATTCAAAATGGAAGCCAAATCCAATAATTTTAAAATATGCCCTATAACAGCAAATACCTGCGATAAAAAATAGACATGAAGTACTTAGGTTATGTTGTTAGACACAATAAATGTTATTTTCTGATACTTTTAAAATTGTCACAATGACGTCAAGTCAATATTGCAAGCCAGAAACGTGTAAATCTTTAAAAAATAATTTGACACAAATTTATAAGTTATATTTTTTTTTTTTGTGAATACGATTATTATTTTTTTATTTTGTTTATTTTGATACTTACCTTCGTAATTTCTTAGATCCTCATCTTCAGCATGTGGAGAAAGATGTGACATTTTTCGTCGATGGGATGACCACTCTAGATTTTAAAAATGGCAACGTTATCTGGTAAACGGATACGTTCAAGATACTTTTTCGTCTAACTTCCTGAGCACTTAAGAACGATAATATGAAGCTGAACTCACCGAAGGTGAGTGTAATTAGATATGGCTAGAACTGTAATTCACAACTGTTAGCTGTTTCTCTATTAACCTATTGTCACCCCCTGCTTCTTTTCTGATCTGTGTTTCTGCTCACCTATTTTAAAATAGGTTTATTTTATTTTTTTATTATTATTTTTGTTTCTTTTTTGTTTTCTCTTTGTTTTCACCTATTTTTAAAAAAATTGAAAAAACAAAACCAAAAACAATAAAACAAATATTTTTAATATAAATGTTTTTCCACAAGCCGTACAGGCAACGACATTCACAACCACCGATTGTGCCCCATCAAATGCAAGAAAAGGCCGATTACGAATACGGTCGATGGCAACAACATTCACTTTCAAATAAATTAAATAACCTTCCTTGTAATCAAACCAATCGAAAAACTCGGTGTACCACCACTTCTCAAAGTTGATTTTTTGTTGTGATCCAACCGTTTGACTGGTGGGAAATGATGTAACTTCCAATGGTATTAGACTTTGTACCAACTCTCGTAGTGGATCACTTGTCCCTTCTCTTCTGTTTCCTCTAGGTCCTGTACCGAAGGCTCGTTTTAGTGTCACCAACTTATGTAAACACAGTTCCCGCTGAATTTCATAAACACAGTTTGGCGTTTGAGTAAGGCCCAGTTTGTCTTTTCGAGGGACAAGCATGTATCTGATGGTGGTCTTAGGTTTCATGACTGAGGAAATGTTATGTTTTTTGATAGATCTGCTGATTCTTTCTGACAATCCAGCCATGTTGGGAATAACCACCATCCACTTCCTATGATACCACCAGAGCTTTGGCAGATATCCTCAACCCTATTGTAGGCACTACTAAACATCATATGAATAATTCCGTTTGAGTTGGCAGAGGAATTATGTGGGATCATGATAGAGGAAGAGGAGCAGTTTATCTAGCATAACGTGATCTCATTGTTCACGAATACACTCATGATGAATGCTTAAACATTATCCGTGAAAGATTGGAAAAGGATCCGGATTTTAAAAACTCGCACTTTGTTAACAGTGGATGATATCATGAAGTTGGTGAAGTTTATTCTAACCACCACCTACTTTACGTTCCGTAGTCAAACCTACAAACAAAAATTTGGGGCAGCTATGGGTTCACCAGTCAGCTCGCTCACCGCAAACATTTTTCACGGAATTGTTAGAACATGCCATCCACACAGCTCAGCTCCACTACACTACAGACCTCGTCTCTGGAAATGTTATGTTGATGATATCTTAGAGATAGTGAAAAAAGATACAGCTGACATCCTCACGAAACATCTCAATGAGGTTGATCCTACCTCCAGCATAAAATTTACATATGAGGAAGAAAGTGAAAACCAAATTCCATTCTTTGACACTCTCATAGTTCGCAAACCAGATAACTCAGTCAAACTCCTAGTATACAGGAAAAAACACACACAGATCAGTATTTGTCCTTCACGTCCCATCACCCTCTCCACCAGAAGTTGGGTGTTGTACGCACCTTGTTGGACAGGAGAACAGAATCGTAACAGAGGAGGACACAAAAGCAAAGATGATGACCATATCAGACAAGCTCTAGCCAGGTGTGGCTACCCAAAATGGTCAATTAACAAGGTGAAAAAACAAATGGAGGAAAAACATCAACCCGGAATCTTGACAAAAAGAAAGGGTCAAAAGAAAAAAAGAGCAAGGGGATGGTGGTTATCCCCTACGTGGCTGGATTGCAGATCTCTCAAAAACAACATTTCCTCAGCCATGAAACCTCACACCACCTTCAGAAAAATGCTTGTCCATCCAAAAGACAAACTGGACCTTACTCAAACGCCAAAGTGTGTTTATGAAATTCCATGCGGGAACTGTGATCTTACATACGTTGGAGAAACTAAACGCACCTTCGGTACCCGACTAGAAGAACACACAAGAGAAGCGGACAAGTGTAGCTAACAAAAATATACTAGAACAAAAAGAAAAGAATCAGAGAGCCAATTCAAAAATTCTGACATATCATGTCAGACCATGTTGCCCGGGCTTATCATGTCATCAATTGGGGAGTCTAAATCTTAGACAGGAAGAGTGATAGAAAAGCATGCTAGATAGGGGAGTCTATCTGGATCGGAAAGAGGGGGCAGTCAGTCATGAACCGCGATGAGGGCATTTACAACCTGAGTCACATTTATGATCCACTACTGAGAGTTAGTACAAAGTCTAATACCACTGGAAGTGACATCATTTCGTGCCAGTCAGCTGTTGGATCACAACATCAGCTTTGAGAAAGATGGTGGTACACCATCGAAGCTGTCAGCAAAAACAGTAAGTTTTTCGCTTGGTTTTGATTACAAGGAACTGTTATTAATTTATTTGGACTATAACGAACCTGACCAACTACTTTAAAAAAACATACACTTCTTCCATTTTCTATGAGTTTCGGTTCTGTTGATGGACCTTGTTACAGTGTAATGATAATATTTGCTATAGTATTATAACGTAGACATAACGTTTCAATCACATCGTGTTGGATAAGTCGAAGTTAAATCGATAGCAGGGGGGTCGGACAAGAATTGGTCATAATCCGGGGCACCATCACCTATTCTACATTGATCAATACGTTCATAATTTAAAAAAAAAATTATAACAAATCATTACCGTGTTGCAATCTAACGTTAGATCCTCCTGGTTCGAAGGTATGTATATCATATGCTCCCTCTGCAATGCAAATCAAGTCACCATTATTATTTATATTTTTTTATTTCAACATACAAACACGCACATGGTTCTTTTGAATGAGATTGACACCCCCACCCCTTGGGGCGGTGTTGCTCCCTTTTGGTTTGGGTAGGGATGTGGCGGCCGGGTGTGTACCGAAAATGACATATTTGCTACCATCCCAATATACCGTCTGCTTTGGTGAAGTGTTTGGGGCGAAGCCCCAGAAGCTGAGAGAAAACTAACTGTTCAAATATATTTTGACCCATTCTGGCAGCACTATTTTTCACACTCATGGTTTGCACGCGTTCGTCATACCCAATTGACCATTGGAAAATACACTTGCAATAGAAATGCAACCCTTTCATATATCAATTTGCAAGAAAAAGGGACCGATCAACATGCCCAAATCGCTGAAAATGATACCCTTCTCGGCCGCACATCCCCGTACCCCCTTTTCCACTAAGACCCCCAGGATTGCCACTCAATGCCAAAATAGTAGAACGTACGAACATTTCAAAGTGACACGTGACGTCAACGTCGGGCAAAAAAAATACGCTGGCTGACAGTATGCGTGCGACCTACAGGGCTTGTGCTTTTAAAATTCGCGCTCAATCGGTCTGATTGAATGAATATGGCATTGAATGCTGTAGCTGTATGGGCATCTATAGACCTTCGAGGAATAGAAATCGTACTCAAGTTTCATGACAGAAGATTAAGCGTCAGACGACTATGAGTCTGATTTTTTTATGCGTGTAACTTCACGCCACATTTTTTCAAAGTGTGGTTTTAATTGGGGAACAGAACGTATTGAGTCCGCAAATTTAAACGCCAGAGTTCAACATTAAAACCGGAAAGTCATGTTATTGTAGATAAAAGCTTCAATTTTTTTTATGGGAAGAGTGCCATAGTACCCCCTCTTTGACGTCTACAGCAACAAATTCTTTTTTATTTTTGGCCTTAGCGGTTGGGGTATGTGTTAGTTTGTAAGGCCAAAAATAAAAAAGAATTTGTGTCTTACAATTGTAAAGGGGGGACCCCCCGGGCCTCTGAAAGTGACTCAGCAATTGGTGACACCTCAGGGCACAGCCATTGGACGATAGGTCAACGATTTGCCTATTATGCTATCTGCTGTATAGCCAGGGCGCGGATCCAGGGAGGGGGAGGAGGGGGCGCGCGCCCCCCGGTAAGTCTGCAACGTCTTGCAAAATTCAGCCTTTTGGAAGCTTTTGGACAAGATTCAGCCTTTCGGCCCCCGCGTAATTTTGACGTTTTTCAAATCCTGGATCCGCCACTGATAGCATAGCTCATTATGCTTAGCATAGTCTGATGCATTCGCATAGTGGTTGCTGTGTGCCACTGCATTATTGGGCCGTTGTTATGTCCGTAAGATGTCGAAGCAATGATAATATTCCCAACCTGACCCACAACGGCGTGGGGATGAATGAACGTGAAAAATCTGATTACGGGAATGGGCAGACAGCCACAGTCAATTCCCATTGATGTTGTTCCCTGGGCGGTACTAGGAACTCTTTCGTTTTTCTACTAATTTCACATAAATTGAAAATTTAACGATACCTTTTCAGTTAATTATGTAATCATCGTCATCATCGTCGTCGGTCATCGTCTCATAATATCGTCATAGTCATCCCCACATCTTCATCACATTGTTCGTCGCTGACCCTATAATCATTAATAAGACACAACCACTAAACATTTCCAATGTCGGCCTTGAATTGTACTCTGAATCGGAAGCGCAAATTTTTGCGTTTCGCCTGTTTCTATCCAACTTAATCCACCAATACTCTTGCACGTGAAGTGTGTACGTATTTTGAGTAATTCTTCACTTCAACACGTGAATGCTTATCTCCTCGACACACATCGCTGCGGTGAATTTCTGTGATGTGGAACGAAATTAGGGGGGCCGTAACTAATGATTGCGAATTTTTGTTGTGCACGACAGGAAATTTCAAAATTTAGATACACTTCGGTTTTTGGTTTTTTCGCTGTGTGTAATAAAGCTTCGAAAACTTTTCGGAGTATATACACCCATTCAAGCGTAAATTTAGAAAAACAACATGGATCCTCAGAAAATCTCAAGTCCTTTAGAGGGAACGAGAACGTTCGAAGGTTAATTAAACACTTGCCGAATTTCCTTTAGCCTATAAGGGATAAAAAAAAGGCAGCTAATTCCTTTTCAAGCCACAACGGAAAATTCTGTATTATTTTGTATATTTCGTTGTTTATGGTTTAAACATTTAAAAAGTATAACCTATCTATGAATTCGTGCTTTTCAAAAATGTGGACTGGACATGTATCCACACAATCGTTTACATTCAAGTCGCAATCTGGAGTTGCTTTAAAGACGAAGTCCGGACCGAGAACACAAAGCGGACCGTGACGAGCCTCTCCGTTTCGACGTTCTATATATTTAAACACACGGGAACTTTAACGACGATATTCTATTAGCCCGAACATAGTTGTCCTTTAGGAAAAAAAGTGCCCATTTTTAGAAAAATGAAAAACTGCCACCGAACTAAGTCCAGAATAACAGGATGCCCTATCTCCTCAAAATACATCATGCGGTGGTCCCATAGGACGTAGGTTATAGGGACGTGTAGGGCTCGAGGATATCGATTGGCTAAGCTATTGCACAAGTAATTAGTATTTGGACAAGCACTATGTACATGCAAAAAAATACAGCCTGGATTTGTTAGAAAATTGAGAACGCATCCTGAGAAATCTCTGGTCAGCCTTTAAAGAGTACTGGCAAATTAAAAATAGTGCGCTTCACGATGTTTTTTAAAATGTCAATTTGAATTGGGATGGTTGTAAAGACCTTAATTATACGTTAGCCTCACCTGAGATATCTGATGAGAGATGAAAATGCCAGCACTGCTTGTGACGTAAACCAGAACGATTCTCCCTTTTTAACACTACAAACTAAAATTTCGCGGTTCTCCGTGTCGTCTTACGCGATTGCATTTTGTGTTCCCCCTTCGGGCTCCCGGCTGATCAAGGTTGGGGTTGTTAATAATGATCCTGTACGGAAACATCGCATCAGTACGGGCCCGGTAGGACTTAGTAAACTTTGGCACTACCTAGGGCCCTGTCTTAACTATCCCCGCGGCCCTTTGCACACTTGATAACAGTGTCCGCGCGAAATCCCAGGTCCACGGTCCATAACTCTGGTCCCTTCCAATACCACGATTCCCTTTCAAGAGTCCCTTCCCAGCTGCCACACAGCATCTTCCCCAGTAACTAAGACTCTCCTCATCTAAACATGTGCCAGGGCACCTGCTTTCCCCACTACAGTCAAACCTAATCAAATCCCGAAGTTCCCTTTCCATCATATACATGGGCCAATTCCCAACTACCATGGGTCTCTTTCCAAGACAACCCTATCATGATTTTCAAACATTACCCAGATTTCACTAACCATTTCCCAGGGTTCACTTCTTAAAAACTACCCCATGGTTCCTTCCAAAAACTTACCCCAGGGTTAACATAACTTCAGCATTGAGCTATTTAATACTTCCAATGAAGTAAATTCAGTTCGTAAGGTACCCTTTGTGAAAATGTTTGCAGTCAGCAGCCAAATTGAGCCCAGTGAGAGATCCAAAGCCTGCCAAATTGCCTTCGAAATCCATTTTCTATAAGGCTGTGATTTAAAAGACAAAAATCAGTTCCCAAGCCCTTAAAAGCGGAAGTCGGCTCTAATCCGGGCCTCTCACCTCTCACTTTCTCCTGATATATTCTTGTCTATTTGTAATTCCGTAAGCCCTCCCCCACCCCCCATTTCCAATCTACATACACGGTATCAGGCTGTCATCCAAATATACCTCAAAAATAAACTCTTTGGACAGATGTCATGCTTAATGATGTCAAATTGGGCCGAATTTTTCTAATTTGAACATTGTTGGGATGTATAGTATAACTAAATATGTCACAATAAAAGCAAAATTATTTAAATTAAATCTATTAGTTAACAAAGTTGACACGGGTTGTGTTAGATTAGGACAATAAACAGTAGGCCCAGGGAAAGAACCTTGGAGCATTTAAGTGCCCCATAAATGACAATAAAAGCTTAGTGCATGTTATCTCACCATAGTCCACAACACATTCCGGTGGGATTCGGAATAATTTTGACACACAATGTATTATGGGCTATGGGATTTTTTGATTAGTTGTGACGCGATCAATATTCTAATTTATTCGTCTAGCTCATGGAGTCATGAAAAACCACTGTTAGGTCATAGGCACACGCGGGTGTGCAAATTGTTGCTAATCAGCAATGGGCTGATCGTTTAATTAAATTTATCTATGAGGGAAGTGGGGAAGCGTTTGGGATCCCATAAAACCAGTTTAACCCGCAAAAGAAAAGAGTCTTGGTCCTAGCCCCAGGAGACCGCAGAGAGTCGTTTGTATGGTGCCCCCCCCATGACAGGGATGTGCAGTTCAGGAAATTCTTCCTGAGACGCATTCAAGGGGCACTTCTCGCTCGATCTTCATAAACACGTGATTAAATATCGGTGGCAGTACTTCCACATGCTTTTTTCTATTTTAACATGCGGGCCAGCGGAGTGGAAACAATAGTAGTCCAATTAAAACTTTTTTTATGATTTGACCCACACAAATGGCAACAGAAATATTTTGGTTTGTTAATATAATGCGAAATAGTTTCAAAAATATATATAAAAGTCTACCAAAATCAACCTAGGGAACATGTAGAAAAAGGGGACAACGTTTGTTACAGGGGGAAAAAGAGAATGTTCGATTTGGATTTAAATGATTTGTACCAATTTGGGCTTCTCCTAAGGTTTAAAAAATAATGATCTAGTTTTTGCCTATATACGCGTCATAGTGTTAGTACAATAGGCTCAGTACAGGTCAAGTCATCCTGGGGTAAATCATAGAATAGAATGGTCCGATTTGATCGGATGGTTGTTGTAAACTGTTAATTTGTCGCCCACTAGATACGTAAATGTAAAATAGATTCTTTGTTTGGGAACTTGTCTATTAAGAATTACAGAGTTAAGACTAGTGACCTTCCATAGACCCTTTAGCCCCCAGTCACCATTTGTGTTCACTTTAAAGCAATTAAATGAAGATGGTGCACCAAAGTAATTTTAAATTTCGGGTTATGTACAATTAGACGAACAATTTGATACCATTTTTATAAAGAACGGATATATCTGAAACTTTACCCCCCATGTGACCTTGAACCATTTTGCTCATAATATTGAACTACAGATAGACAAAAATACCTTTTTGTAATCTGGAATGTAACGAAACACGTTGGCAACTTTTCGAGCATTTATGATACTTTCATATTTGAACCCGGTATAAACTACCCCCTTAAAAATATTATGTTCCACTCCTTTGATATTAGTAGACTTTGATGTGTTGTTTCTAAAGGTATTCTCCATACAATTCTGTTGGAATTGATTCTGTTGCAATTAGTGTTGGGGTAAGGGCAGCATTCATTCTATTTGACTGGCCTATATAGAAACTGTGTAATGGCGCCGTTTGAATGATGGTGTCGTGGTTTGATTTTTTACAAGTTTTTGCCAGTTGAGCATGGGGATCAACCAGGGATGGGTTAGTAGTTATTAATTGAGGTTGTTTTCTTTATGGAATATCAATGCTGCTAGTTATAGATTAATAAATTGAATATTATGCCAAGTTTAATTGCCATGTACCGGATATGGTGCATTCATTCTCTCGTAGGTGGGCTTCTGGAGATTGGGCCCGAAATTCATGCTCCAAGAGAATATATTTTCAAGTCGTCTCATAGGGGCGCTATTCTTTATTATGTGGTGCGCTTTATTCCGTAATGTTTATATTGAAGTATAAAAAAAACATTCCTGCGCTCGGATTGCGTGGCGGTGTCTGTGGCGCTGTCGTTATCTAAAGGTCGTGGGTTCGATCCCATCCACGAACAAAATTTAGTTTATGATTTTATTGTATTTAGAGTTGGAGATGGGAATCATAAAAACATCAGGAGGAGTTGGGATGAAATAGAAAAAGAGTGAATAGCTGTCTTATGAGATATAAGATCTGGTCATAGTCCTGGAGCATGATTTC
>JAMKCH010019571.1:0-45456 GCA_023653785.1 Ophioderma brevispina
CAATGAGAAGAAAACTTTGCTATTAATACTGTGGCACAGAATTTAATTACAATTTTGGTTGATTAAGAGATCGGAGTCAAAAAGTTATCGAAAACATGCAAATAATATGGAAATCGTTAGAAGTGCCACGTATAGGATTGTTTGCTCCCAGCAATCCTGGGTCAAAACAAATCACAGGGCGCAGGGACAATGCCATACAATGAAAGATTTGAATTCCCCGCATTATAAGCTTGGACCAATTGCCAGAAACAAAATTCCTGAATTCGCGGGAATGTGCATGTGAAACACTTTACACGATTTTATCACATTTTTCGACAAAAGTCGGTCACATTTTGAAATAACTTTAGTACATTATGAAATATTTTCTGTATTTTCAGGAAGCGAGTGCAGAGTCTAATACCTTGTACAATAGCCCAGGTGCTTCAAGCAACACCACAAGACGAGCATTAAGATTGTGAGGTAGACAATTATAATGGTAGGTCACGTACATACAGTATGTGATGAGCATCCAGTTTGCATATGTGTCAGGAACTACGTAGTACTGGTAACCAGTATCCTGTTCCCGGGACGGTTGTTAGGAGGCTAAACAGTCAACCCCATCAGTTTATTATGAAGCTGATGAGGAGGGTAGCTGGTACCCTGGTAGAACGAAAAAGAATATTTACCTACAAGAGGAGCTTGCTCGGGAGCGCCAACGACGGTATCCAGCAATGTGCGAAGGCTGCATTGCATGATGGCGGGGAAGCCCAAAGGCTACCGCCGAAAACGGTGGATTGACGTCAGGAAGGCATTCCGGTCAATATTTCGTTTTTGCTCCAATAAAATCCTAATGGCGTACAAACAAAAAGGCACCAACCAGCCCGAAGGTTGGGATGGGCGGCACCTGCCTACCTCAAAAAGGAAGGTGCGAGGAAACGCCTTGCGCGAGAGGTGCCGCCTGCCCAAAGACGGTATTAAGCCCGATAGGCGGCTCGGGTGAGGGTGAAGCTGAACTGGAGTTTGACGGGGAAAGGGGTGGAGATTACGTGAGGAATTGAGAAGAGGAAGGTGGACGTCTTGTGTGGGTAAAGGAGGTGAGGTGGAGAGGGAGAGGGGGCTATATGTTGGGGGTAGAGGGAAGAAGGAGCAAGGGGTGGTGGGCAGGAAAAATAGTGAAGGGATTGGGGGTGTGGATCTTGGTGAAAGAGGAGTTGTGTGAAAAAGGTGGTTGGAGGATAAGAAGGAAGAGCGATAGGGTGATACACAGATAATGGTTTTTCGAGAAGAGGTAGTAGTGAGAGAGATGTGGTTTAGGCGCCGCAGTGTTGGAAGGAAGCCGTTGAGAAAAGGAACGTTATGACGCGTTGGCGGAGGAATGGGAATTGCAAAAAGTGTCGGTGAATTGGTTATGTGTTGGTTTGATTTTAACGGGCATGTGGGGGGAAAAGGATCGAAGGTTTCGAAGGTGTTCATGGAGGAAATGGGTTTGGAGAGAGGAATCTGGAAAGGACAAGAATGGTTGGAGTTTTTGTGATGAGAAAGAGATGTGTGTTGCAAATACATGGTGCAAGAAAGAGGACAAAAGGAGGAAAGAGTGACATAAGCTCGGAGGTAATGAGACAGATGATTTTGTTGTTAGCTGTGTAGTAGGCAAGAGGAAAGAGGGAAATTCTGTGGAGAATGTAAGTGTATTTCCAGGAGATTGGAGGAATGCCCAACACTGGTTGGGGGTTGCAGTGTGGGGATAAGGGAAGGTGAAAAAGTGGTGAGGAAGGTAGGGCATGAGAGGAGGAAAGTGTGGAAGTTGAAAGAAAAGAGACAAAGAATTTTGAGATGAGAGTAGGGAGCTTGTGGGGATCATGTTGTCAGATTTGTGGGGGGCTTTAAAGAAGGGGTGTTACAGGCATAGGATGAAGTGTGTGGGTAAAACAAAAGGTAGGAGAGACAGGAGAGATCAGGGTGGTGGAATGATGAGGTGAGGGAGGGCTATAGCGAAAGAAGGATGCATTAAGGATATGAGAAAAAAATGGTAGCGGAAGAGAATAAGTTAAGCCTATAAGAGTTTAAAGAAGCGAGCAAGGCAATAAGGGAATGACAAAGAAAATGCGGTTGGACCCTCATAGGTGATTGCTGAGATGATTAGTGCGAGTGGGATAGATAGGGGATGGTGTGATGTGGAGTTGTGTCAGAGAGTGTTTAGATGGGGAAGGGATGCCGGTGGATTGGGGGCAGTGAGTGTGGTAATTCCAATTTTTAAAGGGAAAGGTGATGCAATGAGTTGTGTGCCCTATGGGTGTGAAGTTGTTAAGAGCATGCAATGAAGATTGTGGGGAGGGGTTCTGGAGCAGTGGCGCACCAGACCTCTCTTTCTGGGGGGTAAAAACGGGGGGGGGGCAAAGTGAAATCTTGGGAGGGTGCAAAAGAAAAAGTGAAATTCTGGGGGGTGGGGGGGGAGAATAGGAAAAAATTTTCCCAGAAACCAATTTTTGGGCCCAAAATAATCCCGCTGATTTTTGTTGGGCCCCAAATCCGATTTTTTGGCTTGTTTTTTTGGCCCCAAATCTTCATATTTCTTTCGACCAGGGGGTGCAAAACACTGGGGGAAAGAAAAAATTTTGGGGGGCAAAGCCCCCCCCTAAAAAAAAATTTGATAAAAATGAAATATTTTTTGTAATTAACAAAAACAAAAACAAACAAACAAAATATCATAAGACAAAACTGCCCTCCGCCCGCCCCCCCCTGCGCCGGCCACTGTTCTGGAGAATAGGATTCGGAAGATAGGGATTTGATTAGATTCAATTTGGTTTTATGCCAGGGAAGGGACCAAGTAGATGCAGTGTTTATTTTAAGGAGGTTGCAAGAGGAATATCGAGCTAAAGGGAAAAGCTGTATATGCGTTTTGTAGACTTGGATATGCATTTGATAGAGTACTGAGTGAAGTGATGGAGTGGGCGATGAGGAAGAGAGAGATACCAGAAGTAGTGGGTAGAGCAGTGATGAGTTCGTATGAATGAGCCAACGAGAGTTTTGGAGTTGGGTCCTGATGTTGTCCGAGAGTTTTTGAGGTGAAGGTGGGTGTGCATCAGGTTCTGTACTTTTTCGCCATTGATTTTTGCAATTGTGATTGATTTAAGTCACCGAGACGTGCAAAAGAAGGTTTGCTGAATGAGATGTTGTATGGGATGACTTGGTTTAATGAGTGAGACATTGGAAGGACTGAGGGAGAAGTTTTTGGAAAGGAAAGGCTTTGGAGAGTAAGGGTCTGAGGTAAATCTTGGCAGACCAAAGTGCTGGTGAGTGGGGTGGAGAGGGAGGTGTAGCGAGTAAGGTGACCCATGTGGGGTGTGTGGGAAGAAGTAAAATCACTTCAGTGTGTGTGAAATGTGGGAATGGATTCCATGGAGATGCACAAAGATGTAGAGAGTGACCCCTAGTTGGCAAGAGATTTTGTGTGTATAAAATGTGAGAAGGGAGCTGGAGGGATCGTGGAACAGGAGGAAAGTTTGGTGATGAGGTGGAGTCAGAGAAGGAGTTCACGTACCTAGGGGATAAGGTTAGTGAGGTGGTTGGCTTTGAGGTGGCGTGACACTCGAGAGTGAGTATGGGTGGTTGAAGTTTATGGATGTGGGGAGTTGTTGCAGGGAAAAGATATCCCTTAAAGATGAACGACTGTGTGGTAAGAGTTGTGTGAGATCATGATGCTGTATGGGAGTGAGACGTGGTGTCTGAGGAAAATGTGAAGATGGGGATTTTGAGGGACGACAGAGGAGCCTGATTGAAGCAATGGTTGGTGTGAAGTTGATGGACAGGATGAAAACGGACTAATGACAGATGTGGGTTTGGATGAGGCTTTGGACCGGTGGCGACGGCGAATAGTGTACGTTGGGATGGGCATGTGTTGAGGAAGAATGATGAGCATGTGTTAAGGGCGGCTTTGAGTTCGAGGTGGGGCGGATTTGAGGAGGAGGGGACGTCCAAAGAGACATGAAGAAACAAGTGGAGGAGGAGAGTAGGAGGTTGGTTTGAGGATGGAGGAGGAAGTGAAATCAGTTAATGGAGAGGAAGGAGTCCGGGCGGTTCCTGCAAATGTGAAGGTTGAAATCCATCCATCCCCCGTGGACGGGCTAAAACCGATTTAAAACTTTGGTTTCGTAGTATAGTAGTACTTAGGGTCTGGAAACTGTAAAAAGGCTTTAAAATTTGCAGTTTTTATAATTGTAGCACTAGACATTTGAGGACAACCCAGGAGGACAATCCCAGAGAGAATCACCCTCAATTTTTTCAACCCAAGTTTGCATATTTGGAATGCTTACTACTTTATTGAGATCACACTGAAGTGAATTGGCCTCTTTATTCAGGCCAAAAAAAAAGTTTTTTCTCATAAGACCCGCACGCATTTTGTTTAAAATCAGTCACTTTAAGGGGGATGACCCAAATTAAGTATATGAAGTTTTCATCTTGAAGACGGCCTTAACCCAAACCCCCATCTGTACAGTTTTGCGTCACTATTTTAACTGTGTTTTTGATGAACCGTTTTGATGGGAGAGCTAGAAACTTGATTTTGTAATCCCTTGAGTACTGTTTACAATTTAAATTGGGACTATGCGATTGTAAAAAAAAAAAAAATATTAACATTGTACAGATCACTCGTGTGGGTTAAATCAGAAGAGTAGAAACATCCACCACCAATATCCTCTATGAACTAGATGACATGACAGGGCCAACCAATAGATATCAGGCACTGGATTGACAATGATGAACGTAACATTTGCAATATTATGTCTCTGTTTAGTTAGCCCAATACACCTACGATTTCGATTGTTTCTTGCGGTGAAATTGAACATTGCCAACCCAAGAAAAAGTTTCTAGAATTACAGTATGAGTGGGCTATATGGAGGGCAAAATTACTTTATTGGTTATTTCAGCCACTCCTTTTACCTTTTTGATGACTTCAAAAATATACATGTATAAAATTTGCCTGTAATTAGGAGTGGGCTATAAATGGGTAATTTTTGGTTTTCATTAGGGATGGGTCTTTTGTATTCCATTGTACCTATCTCAACGTGAAGTGGCAAAATGTTTTGCCTCAGGTCAGAGAAAAAAGTGCAGCGCCCTCTTGTGTCATGTCCCTTAATTTTGTGGTGGGAGTGGATTTGAGTAGAAAATCATCCTAATTTTTTTTTCAGGTACCGTATTTTGCAATGCTTTTGGTGTCTAATTATATGTAAACGAGCTCAAGATAGCTGTTTTTGAAAGTTGCGTGGAAATTGGATGTTGCATTTTCTTAAAAATTGATATTTTAGGTCAAAATTTAGCATGAGGGCGCTTTTCGTGAATTTTCGCTAATGCGTTTTCATTTGCTGTTTTAAAGTTTACAGCCAGAAGATCACAAATTTGACCAGATCAAGAAATTTGAGTACTTTATTACATGTAGTTTGTCTGCAGCACTCATTTCAACTTTCATTGGAATGCTCCTATTGAATTGTACACAGGGTCATTCCATGCCAATTCAACAATTGAGTACACCATCACCTCATGGATTTCTTTCTTTTTTTGTGTATTGAAAGATATTCATGAGAAACTAAAATCCTGAAAATTTGAGCTCTGTACCTCTTTTCGTTTTCACGCTACAGCAATTTTAAATTTGAGGGGTCACCTCAAAACATGTACCGGTGTGAAATTTAATATTCAGAGTTGCCAGAAGTAAAGAACTACACCCCTCCGATCCTTCAAACTTGGCATTCAGGATTACCCTTTGCTGTAGATTGCAAATATGTGATCAGAAAAAAAGGCACCTTGCTCTGATTAAAAGTTACAGGGGGTCAAAAATGGCTCAATAGCCACATGGAACATACTTTAGGGGGCCCATAAGTCAAAAAGTAAAAGGGATATAACTTCCAAATTTGGGCTGGTGAAACTATCTTGAATACTACCCCCACCCCTTGTGTACATCTTATACTTATATCAGCTTTATTGGAAGAGATATAGCTGTCGCAAAAAGTCCAAATTAACCTTGACTTGACCCCCCTAAAAATCAATGTCAGACATTCTGCACCAAATTCTGCTTGAAATATGTTTAAGAGGGGCCCCTGCTGAAGTTGTGTGCAAAGTTTCAACGTGGTGTCTAACTGCCATATGTAGGTAACAGGCTTCAAAGAATCTAAACTTTCAACTAATATTAGACAAAGTTCCCATTGAAATGTACACAGAATTCTGAACTTTGCAACCTGGGTATTCAAGTGCAGTTTTAAGATTTTGAATCTTAAGTTGACCTTGTAGAACTCTAACAATGAAATTGAAATCAATATTATCACCTTAGTAGCACCTGATCTTGGTATGGACCAAATTTCAGCTTGGTGTCTTGTTTGGTAAGGAATTTATAATACTTTAATTAAATTCTAATTGAATTATATAGTAAACAGTGAACTGTGCAAGTTAATACCCAGTTTGCAAAGTTCAGGTTTCCTGTGTGTTTCAATGGGAAATCTTTCAAAACTGAATTACATGAAGTAGGGCTTTTTGAAGACCAGTTACTTATAGAAGACACTTAGACACCACAATGCAACTTTGCCAAAATATTAAGCAAGGATCCCCCTCAAACATATTTCAGCAGAATTTGGTGCAGAATGTCTGACATTCGTTTTTAGGGGGGCCAAGTCAAGGTCAAATTGGAATTTTTACTTTTTGCGACAGCTATATCTCTTCCAACGAAGCTGATATAAGTATAAGATTGAACACAAGGGTAGTATTTAAGATTTAGCATCACCAGCTTAAATTTGGAAGTTATGTCATTTTGAACTTTTTGAACTATGGGCTGGGGCCCCAAAGTATGGTCCGAGTGGGTTTGAGGCCATTTTTGACCCCCTGTTTTTTAAATTGGGGCAATGTGCATTTTTTTCCTGTTTACCTGTTGCAATCCGCATCAAAAGGTTATCCAAAGCCACAGTTTGAAGGATCTGAGGGGTGGAGTTCTTTACTTATGGCCCTCTAATATTGAATTACACACCGGTACATGTTTTTTGTCGGTGACCCCCCTCCATTTAAAATGCTGTGCGTGAAAACAAGAGGTACGAGCTCAAATTGTCAGAATTTCAGTTTCTTATGAATGTCTTTCATACACAAAAAAACAAATCCACAAGGTGATGGTGTACTCGATTTGTTTTAAATTGGCATGGAATGACCCCACAAAGAATTGGCATTGACCCTGTACATTTGATAGGAGCATGTGAGGACAGTCAAATGAGTTCTAACAGGCAACCTAAATGAATAGAAGTCTCAATTTCCATGAGCAGGTCATGTTTGTTGATCACGTGTAGCTGTAACTAAAAAAAAGGCGTTGAAAGCATTAGCGAAAATCTTGAAAAGCGCCCTCATGCTTAATTTTGACCTAAAACTTACTTTTTGAGAAAATGCAATGTCCAATTTCCATGCAACTTTCAAAATATGGTATCTTAGCTCATTTTAACTATATATTAAACACCAAAATGCCTTGCAATGCCTGAAAGAGAGTAATTAGAGCGTTTTTGGTGCTCAAATCCACTCCCACCACAACATTAAGACAGACACAAGAGGGCAATGCACACTTTTTCTCTGACCCAGGCAAAACCCTTTTTTTCATTTCAGGCTGGATGGTATAATGGCAACAAAAAACCCAGCTCTAATGAAAAGCAAAGTGGACCCCTTTATAGCCCACAACTAATTATAGTTAATATATATTATATTTTTGAAGTCATCAAAAAGGTAAAAGGAATTGCTGAAATTTCATTGGCTATGTTCAAATATTTTTCAACAATGCACCTACATTAAATTAAAGGGATTAGCAATTCCACTTGATTTATAATTACCTAATTAGAATCCATATCTAAAAACCAGTTTTCTTCCAAAAATAGCCTTTTGGGGCTATTTTTGTAATTGTGAGGTATATTGCATGAATTCAGGTTTTTAAATGCATGGTGGTTCATGAATTTAAAGCCACTATTAGCGTGTCTTCAATCGTAAACAAATCACGCCCCCATTTGTCATCGGTCCTTTTCTCTCTCCGCTCTGTTTTCTGGAATTTCGTTTCAGGAATCAGGATTAGTCTAATTAAGATTAATGAACACTATCAGGATTCATCCTAAAGAGTCAAAATATTTAAAATTTGCTAGATGGATTATAAGTGGAAGGATATGTCTGTTTTAATTCTCAGACAGGGAAGAAAACCAAATATACTCTCCATTCCAAATAATGTGTTGTAGAAATTGTCCTACGGACAGTAATGACCTCACAATCCGATTTTGTCCTTATTAGGGCCTGCTTTCACTCTTGGCACTTGCAGGGTATGTAAAGGATACCTAACTTGTTAATAAGCCAAAATCTTATTTTTGATTATTTTTTTGTGAATTCCTGATTTTGCAAGTCACTGCTAGTGCCTTTAACCTTACAACACTGATGTACTGGCATAACTTTGTATGTTTTTCAGGAAATGCCCCTCATGACGAACAGCCACAGGTATACCGAAGAGAGAACAGCTACATTAGAGTGGTAGGGCAGCATCAGGACATTTGGCGGCAAGAGAAGCTTGGTCCTTTCAAGATCATGCCAGTGACAGATAGAATGAATTGACCATGCACATGCTTGACGTTGTCATTCACACATGCTGCTTCTTCAAAATGGCAACTACGGTAATTTTTATTTTCTTGCTGTACATGTGCAAGATTGGGGGATAAAATACTGCAAATTAATTTTTCAGCCCTTGAAAGTCAAGCCGTGTTCAAAAAGACTAATTAGCAAAAAATGTAGTAAATTATGAAAGGTATGGCCCTTATTTATATGTTACAGATGCTTTGGTGTCCCAAAAAATATTACGTTTATGACATTGCAATGTTCCAATTTTATCCAATAGTTTGAAAGCAGAAGGGGGATTGTGCATAGCGCATGTCCGTACGTATGTTCAGTTTGGTTAGGTTTTGGTTAGGTTTTCGTTTTAAGGTTTTCAAAAAGTTGAAGTCCGATTGAAACAAGACTGGGCTAAGGTACAATAGGGGTTCCTTCAGTGGATGATGTCAAGGTCAAAGGTCAAAGGTCATCTGAGGTCATGGTTACAGACTTGCCATTTGACAGGGGAGATGGCAAGTTTACTGCTTGGACTGTATTTTGGTTACGAAGAGTAAAGTCGAATATGAGAGGGTGGGTGACAGATCATATGCTCATCAAACTTTATTTCCAATTACTCCCACAGATGACACAAAAAACAGTGATATGGTGATATGGAGGAGTCAAGGCAAAGGCTGTCTATGGGGCCACAAAACACTCACCCCTGAATACATTCACACACACAAGAAACAGGTCATAAATATCAAGAAACGCCACAGAAAGTGGACACTTGTAACACTTGTAACACATTTCTTTATTGTTAGACTAAAATCATTATAGTCAAACTCTTAGTTCACGTAGTTGTCTGGGGATTCTTTGCATGCATTAGTTGTAGGGTCTCTACCAAAAAAAAAGGGAACCATTTTTTGGACATCAAGGTCAGAAACTGTCAGGTGTAATGATATACACCACATGTCACATGTGTGGCCTGGATGTTTGTTTTGGCATAAATGGCTTCAGGGCATAGATTTGTACCATGGAGATGTTTACTATTAAATTTAGAAAGTTCTTTGATGCACAACTAAAAAATGATTCTTTTTCCTTTAATGCCCACTTCATCATTTTTATGAACTGTTGTGTATGTATTGTGTGATTTTGTGTGTGTGTTGCATGTGTGCGTGTGTGAATTGTAATGAGAAATTTAAATGTTAATGGTAAAAATGTGGTACAGAAAAAATAAAATGTTTCAAAATTGTGGTAGGACAGCAAAACAATTGTACAGGTGGGGAGGGGGGGGGTTCTCACATTGGAGGGGTAATTATGGGTATGTGCTGCCTTATAAGACCCTCATTTTAGGCTCTTTTTTATCCCCATGGCTTGAGAAAGCAGAGGGGGGATATTGCGGGGTGCGCATGTCCGCCCATATGTATGTGTATATGTGTTCCGTTTGGCTTAGGTTTTCGTTTTTGCATCTCCTTTGAAAACGTTTAAGTCCGATTTAGATTAAACCATATTATTCCATCCTATACCTTGTAAGACCAGGTAAGGTACAATAAAACCATGTACCAGAGACAGTGACATTAGTTTTGAGACCAGGACATGAGTTTTAAAAGACCAGGAAATTGAGTTTTCTGTAAGGCGTTATGATTGGCTGCTGAAGTAGTCTAGAGGTGTTCCATTTCTTTGGGAGGTGTCATTATTTATGGGTTTTGCTGCATCTACTGTTGAAAATTTTGTGGGTGGTTCTTGGGTCTTCTGGTTCATTTCTGTGGTGGTTCATGGTGTCTACTGCGCCAGTCTTTGGTTTTCCTAGTGTCAACTAGTTCCACTTTATTGATACTTCCTGGTGTTCACTTTTAAAAATTTGATTGTTACCACCCCGTGTGGTTGTTTATACTTTTCACTAAATGTTATAGGATCAGTTATTCTAACCTTGAAGCCAGGTTCAAGGTCAGATTCTGAAAACCATCTCATGATATATTGGATGATTTGTATTCGCAGGATACAGAATTTATCGGTCTCGGCTATGAGTTTGAAAATATTGCGTCGTCGACATCCGCGACTCACCACAAGATTTTCAAAACTCATAGCTTGACCGAATAAAATTCGTGTATCTACTCACATCATCCAATATCATATCAGATTGGGTTGTGAAGGTGCAATAGGGGTTCCTTCATATGTGGATTGATGTCAAGGTCATGGCCAAGGTCAAAGGTCATCATGAAGGGTCATGTTCCAGTTCCGTTGGTAGGTTTTTGTGGTTTGGCATCCCTTCGAAAAGTTTAAGTCCGACTTAAACCAGACTTGATGCCGTGAACGCCTGCAATAGGGGTTCTTCATATGGGATGATGTCAAGGTCATGGACAAGGTCAAAGGTCAACTGATGGTCATGTTCCAGTTGGTTAGTTTTTGTTTTTATGGTCATCTTTGAAAAAAGTTGATGAAGTCCGATTCCAACCTAACTTGGGTCGAAGGTGAAATAGGGTTCCTTCAGATGTATTGAGGTCCAAAGAGTCAATATCAAGGTCACAAAAAAGGTCATTCTGCGGTCCATTTTCCCTATTTAGGCTTTCATTTTCAGAAATTGTTACATTTCTAGATATTCCATGAGAACAATTATTGAATTTTGATTTGCCCTGCAACTGACAGCTGTGCCAACTAACCCCTTGTGTCCTATACTGCCATCTTGCCATGGGGATCGCACAAGTTTACTTGCTGTAGTTTTATTTCCAGTGACCCCCATTTTAGACCATTCATTTCCAAAGAACCTCTTTTCATGTACCAAAGCATATTATACCAAATTTTCTTCAAAACATATCCTCAAAAAAGTAGCTGGAAAAAGAGGGAGATCGCAGCTTATTGTCTTAAATTTCTGAAAACCTAGTTTAGGAGACCCCATTTTTTGCGGCCTGAATCACCCCCCTCCTAGTTCGCGAGACCACATTTTGGGCATGAATCCACTCCCAACACCCCCCCCCCCCCCACCACCCCCCCCCCCCCCACCACCACCCCCCCCCCCACCCCCCCACCCCACCCACCCCCCCCCCCCCCAACACCCCCCCCCCCCACCACACCCCCCCCCCAACCCCCCCCCCCCCCCCCCCCCCCCCTCCCCCCGCCCCCCACCCCCCCCCCGGTACAGGTTATTAGAAAAGAACAGAAAACCAAAATGAAAAAAACCAAAGACCAAAAGTGGCAGGAGATCCTGTACAGACAACATTTTATAAGTATTAGAAGATGGCACAGCAGCACAGCGTGGATTTTTTCGCTTTAAGTGTGGTGGTTAGACACTGATGAAATATGAAAATACTGAAATTTGAGAGGGTCATAGTCCATTTCGTTTTCCCCTAGAGAATTGGAAATTTAGGGGGGGGTGGGTCACCATCAAAAGTGCCGCCAAGGTGAGACTATGTGAGAGGGTCACAGATTGGTAATGGTGGAACCTCCAAAAACTTTGAAAATCACTATCTATGGTTAATATTTGGTGTAGAAATCAGATCTGCCAAACTGGACATCAGGAAGTTCATAGCGGGTTTACTTTCAGAGTTAATGAGGCCTAAATTTGCGCCTTTGTTCATTTGGGGCAACATTTGGGGGGTTAATAACACCAAAAGTAAGAACATTTTATTGTCCATCTTTTGGTCATTCAGACGGGAACATAATAGAACTTTAAACCAAATTAACCAAAAAAAAAGTGTATGAAAACCACAAGAAAAGTAATAAGTGAGGTACAGCCACTTGAAAATGGTAATTTACTTTTTTGACACATTTTGACCCCTGAACCAATGTTGACATTCGACACCGCCCCCTCTGCTTCGTTAGTTGAAGATATATATTACACAACTTTCCCTGAAAAATAACTGAGTGTTCTTTATTTTTCACAACCAAAATACACACTTAAAAGTTACAACACAAAGGTATATGTGACCCCAGAGGTCATTGTACATGCCACAGCGTATATCACATATACATTCTATGGGGGATATCAAGCAAAAGTATCTTGTGCAGAAAACATTATTAGGTAAGAATCGAGACATCAGCTGATTCTTTCAAGAATAGGTCTTTGATGAGTATCTGCAACAATTGGAAGTAGTGAGGAGTGAGGGATATGGTCAACATTGATTTTCAGGGGGCCAATTAAAATGTCAAATTTGCAAACTTAGGAGTTGGCATAGGCTGTAACTCGCTTATACTAAACCTAATGTTACTTATTGCTGTAAGGTAGAAAGTCCTTGACAGTGTGGCTTCTGGTAACAAGGAAAACTGGAACATTAAAAATATTGTTACAGGTTCTGACCCCCCAAACGTGTTCCCACATGAAAGATATTGCCTTTTTATCACACAAAATTACTTTAAAAGTAAAGGGAAGCTATCACAATTTTGATGCCAGATTTGAATTCTACACCAAAAAATTCCCGGATAGTGATTATCAGAGTTGGGAAGGGTTTCATTACAAGTTTATGGCCCTCTCAAAAATGGTCTTTTTGATTCACACAGCAAGTTTGATGGTGACCCCCCTTAAAATTCTGAATGCTCCTGCGGGAAAACATAAAGGCTGGTATTGAAAGCTCAAAATTTCAAGGATTTTCTTATATCAATATTATCTCACACCAAAAAAGAAACAAAATCCAGGATATGCTGCGGTGCACATCTCGAGTGTTGACTGGAATAGCCCAGTTAAGGGACGTTAGGATATGGGAATTATCAATTAGCATGCCATTTTTGCTTGTACCTATACATGTAAGTGGTTGTTGCTGTATCTACAGGTATAATTGGTTCACTTCTGCCACAAACTAAACACAGTATCGTACCTCTGGGAGTAAGCCACAGCATCCTTGATTCTCTCGTTTAAAAATGTTTTCATACCGCACCACCCAATCTGTTAGTTTAAGGCCGTTATGTCAGTTTCTTTGATTGTGAGAGTTAAAAAATGATTTCATCAATCCCCATATACTGTGTAAAAAATTACTAAAACTTAAATTGGTCGACAAAAAATTTGCCACTTATCCACTCATATAATCCAAACAACACACCTTTTAGCCCTAAGCTTTCGCAGTATAAATGAGAGAGAGAGTTAAGTAGCTTTCTTCGATGACCAAAATTGGGACCACTCGGGTTATAAAAACTGGGGTTTGCATGGAGACCGGGTTATTTGCAATCGTGATTGGATCTTTGTTTAAGTTATAGTTGTGACAAATTAGGCAATAAGCAATAAGGATTATGTGTTATCTCAACGGCCCAGTTTCAAACGGGATTTGTATAAAAACATCATAAGAGTTGTCTTGTGTAAACATTTTTGTTTATGGATTGCTAATATGTTGCTGTCATGAAAATTTTCACCACCTGAATAATCTAAGTAACCATATTTTACACATTTGCTTTCCTACATTGTCGTAGAGTGCGGGTACTTTTGGTGGAGGACCAGCAGTTCACGACACCAGTAAAAGGTGGTGTACCAACAACTCCATCCAGCATGGGAGGAGGATACTTAAATGCAGCATATCAATGGGATTAAATAATGTACAGAGACAGGTGAGGACTGGTGACTTATTCCACATGCATGAATTTGAGAGCAGAGTAGGGCGAAACTTTACCATTTTGTTTTCCCGCATCACATACTGTCGTATTTCACACATTTAGGTTTGGGCGAAATTCAGCATAATTCATCATGTTCTACTAATTTACAAAGTTTATAAATATTATATCAAAGGAGTTTTATAATTGTACATTTTTGTCTTCTCAAAATTAACATATGTAGAAACCAAAGTTCTGTTTTATGGAGAACTTAAAATAATTCCATATTAGAACACAGATTTTTAGAAACCTCACACTTAGAAAACTGTGTGGAAGATTTCGCCGCCCGTATCGATTGAGGGCTGTTCATTAAAATGACGTTGCGTGACGTCAGAATATTTGAGAAACAGGCAGGTTGTTGAATCATTGGAAATTTGTATTTACATGTATAGAAGCTGCAAAAATTTCCCCAATATGCGCAGTCGTAAGGATAGGTGTAGCAAATGTCGTTCTATCATTGTTGGCTACTTTCCCCGTCAAAATCGGAATTACAAGTGAAGCTTCAGAGGATTTACTGCATCGTTCCGTATGCAGTTTTTCTCTTTGGCCTTTGATAGCTACAGTTTGGCGAGTAATATTTTGAACTCATTTCCTTCTAATCATCTTTCAAACATTTTATCATAAGCCGACATTTTTTATGGCAAATCCTGAAGGTTTAACGTCTATACTCGTACCATATTTGACTTGCATCGGTTGTAATTAGCTTGTGGCATTTACATTATGCGTAGATTCATCCCTTCGAAATTTTGACTGTTTCTGCATGCCACCCTGGTTAAAGAAGCCCCCGATAGGGAGATGTCTTGCACACGGCACGCTATATAATGCTCATTAATTATGCTTGATATTCCTTGTAGCCTGAGTCCCCGGCCCTCATTCATAACTAACAAACATTGCGGATAAGTGCATACGTTTTCAAGGACTGAAGGGTTTAGCGGATCAGTGAATGAAATTTCACATGGCTTCAACGGCGAAGTTTTCATCGTGCCTCAATATCCTACAAAAATATGATTTTTCCAGTTATCTCTGATTTTTGGTAGACATTTCATAGAAAAGTCCCAAGCATGCAAATGAGGTATACCATTTATTCCATCAAGCGCTACTGCACAACATCATACAGTAACAGCGCATGCCAGAATCAATTGTAATACCTCATTTGCATCCTTGGGACTTCTATATGAAACGTTTACCCGATTTTTGGAACAAAATAATGATTCAAATTCATCCTATCTTTAAAAATGCATTAAAATTACCTGAATTTTTATCAATTTTGGACCAAAATTATTTTAGTAGGCTTTATTATCACCGAATTCACACATATCTACTGCCAAATTTAGCATATACTTCCAAGTATTTACCAAGTGCTTACTTTGGTGTTTCTCGATTGTTGTGTTCAGTTTGTGAAAATTGAAATGCTTTTAATTAGAAAACCGAAAGAAGACAGAATCATCAATTAGAAAACGGAAAACGTTGATCTTTTTATAAACGCATGTTTCACATGCTGTCATATTTTCAAATTGCCATTTATTTACACATGATTTATACAGCGTTCTATTTGCCATTCTAAAAAAAGCAATTTTACATGGAGAATCTTTGCCCCATACATGGGGGTACCACTTATTCAGTTTGGACTGTGATAATGAACACTAAACCAGAGGATGGCAACAATCTTTGTGTTCATTTTTTCTTTTTTATTAATCACAAGGTTATCGCAAGTGGCAATTCACAGTATGTACACTAAAATTACAATGATATTTCAGGCAGCAATATTGCACAGCTTATTCCTCTGATACTTTTTCTCCCTTTAATCTCGTAAAAAAAGGTTCAGCAGTTGATAGTGAGCTGTCAAGATGAGCAAGGCATTAGTATGGATCAGTTGTCATCTAATCTCAAGGGAATATCAAGAGATGCCATCAGGTAAGATTCAATGGCAGCATTAAAGGTGCAACAAGAGATTTCAAGTCATCTCTATTTTCTGTGATATTGAGTGATTTCATATAGATTAGACTCTAAATAGATTCCCCACCTTTTATTTGGCGCAGAGAATAACTTAAGAAACAAACAGGTGATTTTGTATAGGCTTGTTATTTCATAGAAAACATAGGCTAAATTCTGTATTTGCTTTTTTCACAATTAAAATTTCAAATTTTTGGTAACCAAAGAAACAGTTCTTCAGCTTATACTTTCAATGGGGATATTTTTGATCAAAAGCTTTAGACCAGTGCAAAATCAGAATTTTCATTTTTTTCGGGACACCTGTTATTTGAAATCTCTCGTCGCACCTTTAAAAGACCATTAATGGTAGTTTGTGTGCCATGAAACATATGGGAGGTTGAATGCTATTGATATCACTATTATCAGAATTGGTTTCCACACTGGTTAGATTCCTCTAAATTACAGATCTACACTTTTGGATTGTAAGATCATGGTAGGGGAACTAGTTTGAACTGAAGGCCTACAATAGATAATATCAGTGCTCTTCCCCTTCTGACCACTTAGGCTCAGTTGGTATAGCATCGGACTAGTTAACCGAAGTCCCCAGGTTCAATTGTCCGATGGGTAGTGATTTTCTCATTGTCAGTTATGTTGTTGTGTGGCAGAAGTCTAAAAATGCTGCATGTTATTTTTTGCTCCATGTTTTTTTATTGTCACCCATTTTGGTTTTGTCACTCGTATTTTGGTCTTGAATGCCATTAGGTCTTAGCCCCAGGCACACAAACTTGGCTGGTAGATAGCCTTAAGAGCCCCTTGAAACCTTCAATCAGTGGCAGTCTCAACCCCAGAGGTCATATCAACTCATCAAGCTTAAAACGCACATTTTTTTAAAGAGTCACCCCATTTTAAAAAATTTGACAAATATTTTTTGCCCAGTTTCTGTTGGTAGTTGTCCAGGAAACTGCGAACGAGGATGCTAAAAATGCATATTTATCATAAATAACGTTTTTGTATTTTGAATTGGGATCCCAGATTGTACTTCGCGGCAGCTGGAAATGCGAAGTTTTATGTCCTTGCCATGATTGAAATAGTGCCACCTCCAAAAAATGACTGCTAACATGAATTGCCTTAACCAATAAAACACCTAATTGATGAGCGTAGATATGTACATGGCGCTATTTCCCCGGCTATTTCATATTGTAAGTGCCGTTTGCCAGCACCGTTTGAATTATTATCGGTAGATCTCCGATACTTTAATTATCTAATTACAAAATTCCTTTTGTTTGGGACACATAGACATTTTTCGAGCTTAACCATTCACGGGTATATTTTACTTCACTTGCCAGTTACCAATGCAACTGTGTAAAAATCTCAAAATTTTGGAAAACAAATGGGGGCGCTCTTAAAATGTGCTTTAATTGGCCTAATTTCCTTTAAGTGTTCTTTGCTTGTTCAAGTGATGGTGGCATATAATTACATTGCCAAGTTGGAAACTAATTGCAGGATTAATGAGATCCTTTAACCATTAAATTGTGCCTTATACGGTAGATGATGTAACATGTTGATGTGGCATTGATGTTCTTCTGTGAACCTAAAGGTTTGTTAGGTGCTGGGAAAATATGCAGGTGTTGCCTTTTTACATCTGTGTAAGCAATTTGCAACAAGAACTTTTGGAAGGCTAAAAACAAATTACCAAAATATGGAATTAACAAAATGACTTTCTAAAAGAAAAGACCTAGTCAATACTGGAGTACCAAAAAAATATAGATAAATTAAAGCATTAAGCATGTTGCTGTTCCCTGTATCGAGATTTAGGACCATCCTTATATTGTGTTAGGCCAGAAAAAAAACAAGTGTGTCGCAGAAGATTGCGCGATGATGTTTAAATGGTTTTTTGACCGCATATTTTTTTTTTTAGGTTTGACTCACTTTAATTTTTTTTTTTGTAAAAAATTTCAAAAAAAAAAAAATGAAAATTTGGGGGCCGACAAATTGAAAAAAAAGTGGGCCAAAAATGCATTAAAAAGAAAGGAAACCGCAATTGGCATTTTTTTTCTACAAAAAAAAGAAAAAAATACTTTATTTTTTGTCTGTTTGTGTTTTTGTGTTTTTTAACATTTTCTTTTCTTCTGAGACAAGCTTGTTTTTTTTTTTGGCCTTATATGTACCGATTTTATATAGATGACATATGTTTACAAGGTTTGTTATGAGCTGATTAGTGACTAGTCTGCTCAGGTAACTACACATTACTGAATTGCGCATTTTTCGTTTGGCATAGTTTGAAACGCCCAAGCTCTAAATTCTGATTGGCTAGCAATTCTATTGATTTCTGCCAAAGTGATGCCATATGTCACATCGTCTATAGATACCCTCAATAAATTGCTTAACCTTGTATTTGGCTACAGAAATGTCCTAAAAGTGGAAACAAAAAGTAATTTTGGTTTGCTTATACTTAAATATAAAACCTGGTTGTTAAATTTTGTGTGTCTCTGTTAAAAAAAAGAAGTTCACAATTTTTGTACAAAGAAATAATTCTCAGCTTAATTCTTTCAAATGGGGATATTTTACATCAGTGCAAAAATCAGGGATTTCAAATTTGCAGGGAATTGGATATGGACTCTTTCATTGTATTTTAAAGTATTAAGCTTTTGATATGAAAGGAGAATGACCTCTGTGTCTTTCTTTACTGTTAATGAGTTTGTCTTGTGGGAAAGACACTATAATGTTACGCACTAATTCTGCAGAATGAAAGGTTGCAATGAGAGATTTCACAATCAGGTGACCCTAAAAAATCGAAAGTACTGATTTCTGCACCTGATGTAAAGCTTTCCAAACAATATCCACATCTGAAAGGATTAAGCTGAGAAAGTTTCTTGTTACAAAAAATTGTGAATGAAATTCTTATTTCCTTTATAGGAGCAAAAAGGAAATTCAGCATGTTTTATATTGAAAATAAAAGCAAATCAAAAATCAGCCTTTTCTCTCTTTAAGACATTTCTGTAGCCAAATACAGGTAAGGAATTTATGAGTGTATAATTATATGAAATTGAATTCTGATGACACAATATATGGGTACCTCAAAATCTATTGTTGAACCCCTTTTAACAACTACAGCATGAACCAAGTCTGTGCTATGCAAAGAACAAGGTTATGACCCATCAAGTTTTCATGATGGGTAATATTTTTGTGTTGATCTTCTAAACAGAATGCTGTCGAGTTCTTTGCGTAATTGAGCGTCCATTATTACTACACGATGAGACGAGGATCATCAGTCAAACGATATGGTGAATGTGATTAGTAGAGGCTTACTTGTGTGTATGAAATGTTGTATTTGACTGTCCTGAACAAAACCAAGTGTGGAGCGATGTGTATCATTTGTGGCAAATTTTGTCCCTTATGACTTGTTTGGCTTTCAGTCTTGTCACAAATAGAATCCAAGCGGAGCTTCAGTAGTTTGCCCAATGTGCTTCGGTCGCCTAAATGACCAGGAAACAAGTTTTTGATTTAGAAAAGGAAAACAAAAACATGATTTGGTCCTTTGAAAGGGACAGTGCCTGATTCAAGACAAATATCAGAAATTTTATATGAAGTAAGATTTTTTTTTCCTTTAATTGCACATTTTACATCAGTGCAAAAATCAGGGTTTCAATTTGCCGGGACTTGATATGTGACACTTTTCATTGTACTTTAAAGTATTAAGCTGTGATATGAAAGGAGGATGAACCTCTGTGTCTTTTTTACTGTTTAATGAGTTTTTCTGTGGGGAAAGACACAATAAATGTTTACGCACTAATTCTGCAGAAAATGAAGGTGCAACGAGAGATTTCACATTCAGTACCCTAAAAATCGAAAAGTACTGATTTTTGCCCTGATGTAAAGCTTTCCTCACAAATCCCCCCCCCACATCTGAAAGGATTAAGCTGAGAAATGTTTTCTTTGTTACAAAATTGGAATTTCTCATTTGGTATTGGAGCAAAAATGATTCAGCCTATGTTTATTTGAATAAATAAGCAAATCAAAAATCAGCCTTTCTCTCTTTTAAGTACATTCTGTAGCCAAATCCAAGGTACGAAGAATTCTATTGGTGTCCTAATCTATAGAATACTATGTCCTGACACAAATATATGGTACCTCAATCTCTTGTTTGCACACCTTAACAACTAAACATGCATTCACAAGTCTGTGCTATGCAAATAACAGGTTAATGACCATCAAGTTTTCTGTTTAATAGTTTTGTGATTTTCTAAACCGGAATGCTGGTCGATTCTTGAGTAATGCGGGTCACATTACACTCCACGATAGACGAGGATCACTTCAAGTCAACCGATGGTTGAATGTGATAGACTACATTTTGTGTTCTGACTGTTGTATTTTGAACTTCCTGAACCAAACCAATGTGGAAGAGATGTGGATCATGTGGCAATTTTGTCCCTTATGACTGTTTTGGCTTTTTTTCTTGTCACAAAGAATCCAAGTCGGCCTATCAGTAGTTTTTTGCCATGTGCTTCGTCGGCATAATGAAACCAGGAACAATTTTTTTTATTTAGAAAAGGCAAAAATGCTTGGTCCTTGAAAGACAGTGCCTGATCAATGACATACAAAATTTATATGAAGTAATTTTTCCCTTTAAATTGCAACATTTTACATTCTAATTCTATCTAACCAGAATCGGTAAATTTTGTAAGATGACAGCATTCTACTTTCTGAAGAGAAAGTTTTGATAATACACCATTCAATGAGCTTCTTTGGAAGAAAAAGTCGTAAATGGATGCTCCGGGGGCGATCGTGTTGTTTTAGATGGACACCTCAAGAAACTGAGATCTTTCTCTTTTGGTTTGAACCTCTCTTAACAGACTACTCAGGCATACTGAGTTAACAATTATTTCAAAGTGATCTTGTTAGAAATAGTTGATTCACTATGAAGAGAATTCTCTGGACATCATATTTTTAAGTTTAACCCTGATGTAGAGGTGGATAGCACTAATTAAACCTACTTCTGTATATTAATGATACAAATCACGCTTAAAAAGAGAACCAACTTGACTCTAACAGGAATCTGCTTACCTTCAATCCGATGTTGATGTGACAATTGCAGTTGTTCTTAGTTTAGGCAATCCGAACCATCCCATAAAATATATATTCCCACATCATTATATATTCATTTCGACACCCTGTAGACGACACCCCCCCAAGTGACGTCATCCCCCAAATCGCTTCCTCTTTTCTTCTGGATCGACAAGTTGTTACTGATGTTTAACTCTCTGATTTCTGTCGAATTTTGGTCAGATTAGCTACTTGTGGCCCTGAACCTTGTGAAAATCTTTAAATGTCATTTATTGTTATACGTCCCTGGGACTGTGTTTTTTTCATTTTTGCCGTTTTGCGCCGGTCGTATTTTAGGACTTTCACCTTGACTTTGCGTCGTTTTTTTTTTTTGTCATACACACAAACCCGCATCATTCACACCCATAGGGCGCCGCTAGCGTAGGCGTGGCACTGCAGCCGTTCCATATCGATAGGCCTATTTCCCACTACTATCGTATATATGTGTTTTAATATATTTAATATATTGTATAACCGTGTATATTATTTGTGATTACCATGCTTGTTCGGATTGTAATTTGTAAGCGTTGGCTGGCACGTTTTCGTTCTCGTTCAAAAATGGCGCCCGTTTGTTTACATTTTAAATTTATTTCACGATCATTCCTTCACCAATGAGCTACATTGTGGTTTCTACCATACCTATTCCTTACTACGCGTTCTTGCATTCTTATGTCACCGAGGTTAGTGCCGTTGATTAAAGGGTTGTAGGATTGTTTTGGAACTCTTTTATATAATTGTCTATCTAGACGTAGTAAATTTGTATTCGGGTTTCCCTCCCCTCTTTGGTGCGTGCTCAGGCCGGTTTGTTTCCCTAATAGGCCGCGGCTTTCACGTGGACTTTTCGACCGATCGCCGTCACGGACCCACACCCATGCTGATAGCCCTGTGGTCCTACTTCGGGCGAATCGGTGCGCGTGCGTATATCCGGTCTCTGGTATTGCACCGGTTTTGCTCAGAGTTGGACCTGGGTATATCCTGGGTTTCGACCCTCGTCGTATAAACTTGGCGTGTAGGATTTTTGACCGGTCTGAGCGGTGAGCTCCTCCCTGATGTAGCGAGGTTCACACCCGCGTTACCATGCTTTGTGTCTGGTGTCTTGTGTCCCCGCGCCCTCAGGGTGCGTTTGATTGACTGATATGATACTGGGCGCGTGGTAGCCGTCTCCGGTCCCCACCGCTCCAATACCACCGATATAGTACCCATCGCCGTTACAGGGGGTTCCTCCGCTGCGTAAGCGGGGGTTCACCCGCCGTAGAGGTTTCACACCCGCCCGGTGTCTGTGTCAGTCGCCCGTGCCCCAGGGGTGCGTAGATTGGCTGGATACTATGCGTGTTGTCACCGTTTCCGGTACCCTACCGATTACGGAGATCACCGCTATGGTGTCCAACGTCAACTAATGTGGTTTGTGTCCTTCTAGGTCCCTAACGGGCGACGCTGGCCCTGGGGCAGCGGCTACCGGTGGCGGTTCCCGCTGCTAGCACCCCGTGCTTCAGCGAATCCCACCCGGCGACGTCGGCCCTTCTTCCTCATATCGTATAGGGCGATTTACTGGTCTTTTACTACGCGCGGGTCTTGATCCTTTTGCCTTCATCCAGCCTCACAGGGCAGGGGTGATGTCGTCTGGCGGGCGCTTTGACCGGCGAATCTCTCCTCGGTGCTGTCCTGTCTGTAATTATCCCGATTAGACCAACAAAGGACCATTCCCTGAGGATTTGCTGGTCGATTTTTCGAGACAATACCCAATCATCGGCTTTGAATCCCCGTTCATGGGAATCAATGTCTGCTTGGACGGGTGTTTTCTTCTGCGATATTGGGCCACGCTTTACCTGTTTAGTACGGGCGAATATCCTGGCTCAATTACGCGGGCCTCCACTCATTACGGCCGTCCCTCCAGCGTGGAGTTTCTGGCGGCATGAGTGTTTGGCATTTAACAGCGAGTAGGCGGGGCTGTCTCTACTAGTCGCCTGGCCCCTGCTTCGCTGGTCACCCCCCGGTGGCCTCATTCCCTTCGGGATTTAGCGGGGGATGAATCTTCTCGATCGCACCCTCGTGTTTATGGGCCGTTGCGAATTTCTCAGTAGAAATTAAAGTTCCACGGAAAACCGTTTATCTCGGGGGTTAAGGTTCGAGAGATTGCGGCGTGTTTAGCCCTACCATTGTCCGTTCTTACAGGGTGATTTGTTGGCTTTTACTGCGCTGGTCTCCCCCCTGATGGCCTCGGTCCCTGCGCAGGGATTCGGCTGAGCATTATAATTTTTTGTTTTCCATTTTGTATGTCGGTCTTGCTAACTCCTCTTGGGGATTAAGCGATACAATAGACCATTCCATCTCAGGATTGCGATCGATAAACGCGAGACACTGCCTAGTTCACATGGAGTTGACTACCTATTCTTTAGGGATCAACGGGCTATGTGAACGGGGCACTGACTCGGTAGGCTCGCCGCATGTTGGTTATCCATTCGCGCATCACTGCCGGCCCAGTATGACCTGCCCTTGCATGCCGTGAAGCCGACCCCCGCTTGATTGGCTTGGCGGAAAAAAGGGGGGGTCTCACACGTCCTGCCGTTAGTACCCGGGCGGCTGGGGGCGTTGCCAACTAGGTGGGTCTGCCTCTCCCGCTGTGGTTGCCTAGCGTCGTATTGCTACGTGGTCGGCCAGGGGTCAACCCTGTTTTTTCGATCACTTAAACCGGGGTGATGTCGGTGTTCCCTCTCTGTCATATGTCATCACGGTAGACTGACTCCCCGCTTCCTTCCTCCAACTCCCAGCACCGTTGACAATCGGTCATCGGCGCTGTAGTTGCTGTTAAGGTGACAATTTTTGGAAATTGTCTTAGTTATTCTTGCAGTCTACACCCTCGTTTGTCCCTGGTCGGGGCGCGGTTTGTGGCGAGGGTTTTTCGGTGTGCGCTTTGCGGCACAACCGGGGTATGCTTTTATTTTTATTACTGGTGATACGTGTCCGTTCATGTAATTGCCTTTTTAATAATTATACGTCGCTACCTATAGACCAGGACAAAACCACAAAGGGCTTTTGGCTACTATCCGGATTCTGTTCTTGCGGGTAGTTGTTTAGTTCACTGTGGTGTAGGTTTTCGCCCTTAATCGCCTCAATCCCTTCATGGTTCGGCGATGGAAGCAATGTTCATCTACCCCGATTGATACGGGCCTGTGTTAGCCTTGTCGCTTCGTTACAAACACAAGGACAATCCCTTTGTGGGTTGATATTTCGTTGCGGGGAACGGAACCCTTCGCCGGGACGGGGCACCCCCTCTGGGTGTCGTCCTTTGCTGCCTGGGGCGGCGCTTTTTTTTTTGCTCGCCACGCTGTTCCTCGACAAGCAGGCGTCGGGTTTTATTCTCCACCAATCCCTACAGCAACCCGTGACGCTCGGGCTAGGCTTCCGCCTTCACTGGGGTAGCGGCTCCCGGTGCTTCATGGGTTGCGTCATATCATTTATGTGCATACCTTTTTTGGATTCAACTTCCTTAAGTTGTCTCTCCGGTGTTAATTTTGGACTCGACTTCATCCATTCACAATATCCTTTCTCTTCGGGGCGGCTTACGCCTTTATTAGGCGTGTTGCAGCCTCTTAAGATGGTCGCACGGTTGTCTTCCGTGCTCAGACCCCTCCTGGGTCCCGAGTTTGGATGCTGTTTTTTTAATAAAAACAACAACGCCAACCGATCGCTTTTGAGCCAGCACTAGGGTTGGCACCGTTTGGATTGATGTGTCTCTCCCCCCCCTCCCTTCTCGGCCCGGTCTTACGTACGGTGCTTTCCTGCTACTTCTACTTTACTACTCTACTTTTACTCCGTCTGATTCCCTTGGATTCGGGAAATCCTTTTGGTAGGACTAAAAATTTGAATCACTATTGCTATGGTTTTGAATTCGTGTCGATGGCGCTTTGGATTCAATGCCTTTTAGCAGAATGCCGGTGTCTTTCGCCGGCGTTTCACGACGTTATGTAGTCCGTATTTTCCCGGTACGTGAGCTGTTCTGCCGTTCCGTCACGTTTTTATAGTAAACTGCTTATATTCATTACTTCGGATCGCGGTTGATTCGAAGTTCGGATATTCGTTAGCCCCTGTTGGCGATGTATACCGTTGATGATACGATTAGCGATTAATTTGCGTCAGTAGCCTAAATTGTTTGTCGGATTCCGCCTTAATTTATGCCATATTCATCGCTTCTGATCGCTTTTGATCGAGTTTGGGTAATCCTCTCCGCCATCTTGGCTATGGATATCCTAGATTAAATGTTAGACGGTTAATTTCGTCTTTTTGGCATTAGTTCTGTGTCGGAAGACTCTGCCAAGTCTATCAACCGCCCCCCTGCTCCTATTTCTATTAAGTTTGTCCGGATGCGGGCGGCTTTTAATCTCTACTAATCGTGGGTGTGGCACGCGCCGCCGCGCCGCCGTCGGCTTTGTGCCCGATCCCGCGGGGGTCTTTATATTCTCACGCTATAGCAGGAATTCTCAGCTCCGTTATAGACACTTCACCGGCCGCCCGCAGCGGGCGGGTTTGTTGCCTTTATTTGAATGACAGGCAAACCCTCATCTCTTCTCATGGGATGATTGATTGTGGGTTGATAATGAACTCTTTGCATTTTCAATGACTGGATTATTATTTTTTCACTTGGCTTTCATTAATATATTTGTTGAAGTGGTATCACTCCAATCTATCTATCGATGTCCTTGATTGGTTTGTTCGGATCATGGAGGTGATTAGACGATACCTATTATACTTATTTGACCTCTATGTTTCGGATTGATAATTGTCCTTTTCCCGCCAGATGCATAGTTTCTGTACATTTTGGGATCGCTATTTTCTTTTTTACCTTTCAATGTTTATATATCGTAATATTTTCCACGCTGGGTCTGGCATCGTGCTGCAGACTGGATTTAGTACAATCCTCTCCAGACAGCCTTTTTATCAAGTAAGAGAATCTTTTGGGTGTCCTTGGGTTGGTTTCGTTTCACAGTATTTTCTTATTCTGTGATGTTCAAGCCTCCTAGATATGATGAGTTTGGGTTTCCTACGGGCCAAAACGGGCTTACTCTTTATCCACCTTGGAAGCAATCCTATTGCATTAGCAATATGTTTTTGCTCTGAAGTCCAGCTGGGATCTTTATCCCCCTTAGGGTTTTTTCCCTCGTGTCATGCCTAATTGGATTTCCCCATTTGCCAAGTTGCGTCCCCCTTAGTCCATCGTATATAGGGGAATGCTGTTGGGGGGCTAGGCATTTCTGGTGCCACTGCCCCTTTTATACCAATCGGCGATATTTCCTTAGACTTTGAGAGTTTTCGGAAATCGTTAGTTCGCTTTAGCTCTCCTGGCGGCCTCATCCAGTTGTTTAAGGTAGGCCTGTGGTACATGTTGGAGCTGGTATGTTTGATCGGGTACTCTCCTCAACATTTTTTTTTCGGCTGAGAATTCTCTTTGTCAGCACCCTTCAAATTCAACGTTTACTGATCATTCCGTTTGATGTGGCCACGTCTCAGGGCGACATCGAGTAGTTCCTTTCTGATTCTTTTTCATTTCATGATGATAGGCATAGTATGACTATTGGATGTTCCCCCCCGAATGTGGTCAATCTTCTGGTTGGCCTTTTTTCCATTCTGGTGCGATACTTTGATACCCTTGGGGTTGCTGTGCTAATCCTGAAGCTTACCCCCCCGGGGTAGGCTCGATCTAGAGATGTAATCGGAGTGGGCTTATGTTTCGGCTGCCTCAGCAAGATTCCCTCCTCTTTTTTTCCGCTCCTCGCACTCGCTTGCCCTTGGGGCTCAAGTGAGTGGGATATGGTTGGCTGGCTGCATTAGGTACCCCGTTTATACTCATCTTCCGTCCTGACCTGTGCGGGTTTTCCTCGCAGAGTACTGTGGCCGTCGAGGTTCTGAGGATTGGGGCTCTTTCAGCCCTCCTCAGTCCCCGCTCACCGCGATGCCCTTCCTCTGCGGCCCTCATGGGCCCAGAGGGTGCCGATTGGGTCTAATGGCTCGAGCTCTCTGGAAGCTTGTTCCCTCATACTGGGAGTAAACCTCTCATTATTGCGCTGTGTGTTGTGCACGTCGGGGTGCTGGTTTCGTGTGAGGTCTCCTCTATGTACGTCGCTTTTCTGGCCAGCTTTTTTTGCAGGATCCCATCTTTCAGGGGGCTCACGAATATTCTCTTAGTAAGTGGTGTGCTTAGTTTTCCATGCTATTTTTGTATGGGCATTTGACCTGGCGCTGCTCTTACTACTTCGTCTGAATTGCTTGCAATTGCATTTTCAATAACTCATTTCGATTCACTCAATCCAGGTGTGACGTTATGCATCCTGCACCGCCTCGCAGTACTGTTGCTAAATCTGGCGTTTACATGCAAGTTTTTGTTTACAATCAACAGCTGATTGTGTCCAGATTCCTTATGAGTTCATGTAGACAGTGGTGTTCTCATGTACTCGTAAGGAATGCTTGCTTACCTTCTCCGTGTTGATTCCCGTCCGGCCCGTCCCGCCCCCTGCAGGAATGTTTAGTCTTTCGAGGGTAAGACGAAAGAGGAAGAGGATTGGTGGTATGAACGTCACTTTGGGGGGGGGTGTCGTTCATACAAGGTGATCGAACTGAATATATATTATGTGGAATTATTATTATGGGAGTTCTGCATCTGGCCTAAAGACAAGAATTTGTTACATCAACATCGGAGAAGTAAGCAAGCATTCCTTAACGAGTCATTAGAACACCACTGTTCTTACATTGTTTTCCACAAACAAGACTCTGAAGTTCTCATCATGAAGTGTGAGGTCATTGTAAGAATCTTTAAATTTTTAAAAATCGCTATCAGTATGATTGTGTAATTTGGGAAAACCAAACAAAATTGTAAGAATTTCAGTGTTTGCATGTCTGTAAACATTAAGCACAGGTATCTTAACATGCCCTGCATATTGATACACAGAAGGCAATTATAAGGTCAATAAGCATACATTTTAGTCATTACGGTCCACATAGGGGACACTTACTACAACAGTAATTGAATGGAGATTTCATAATATGTGAATTACGGTTTTTTCGTTTCTGTCAATTCTTCGTTGAAAAAAGTAAACTTAAGGGATTTTTACAGACTGGCCTTCACTTTAAGCTATTCCTGCAGTTTCAAATATTGAATCTGGGTAAATCACTGATAGCGTCTAATATTTATATGTCTCAGACTTAATTGCACATGATGGTTTGGACCGGCCAATTGAACAAAACACAGTACACAAACTTTCACCAAGGACAGTTACATAGGACCTGATTTCACATAGCACAACCGAGGAGAGAGACACCAGAAATTTAAGGCCAATGTGGACTTGCACAGAGATTTGACTTTTTATGAAATTCCTGGACATGACAGACCGCACAACCGTTGACCCACACATATGGAGTTTAACAGTTTTTGGTCTATGGAACTATATCTCAACCGGGACGTTCACATTTTTTGTGTGTGTCCTCATTTTTCGGGAAAGTTCAGGGATGTGTCTGTTTTTTGACGGTGAAAATACACACAAACACACACAGGAGATTTTTATTTCAGTAAAAATTACACAAAAAATGGAACAAATAAAAAAACGGGTCATGCCTGTAGCTGCTTCAAGAATGTATTCCAAAAGTGCTCCAAAAATGTTGGCAAAGTATTTTGGGCACTTTGCTGGCCCAAAATGGACCAAAAAGTGAGTACTTTGCTGCTTTTTTGCAGAGTCGGTACTTTTGAGCTCAAACCAACTTTTCAGCCAATGTGTGTTGCACTGTTTTTTCCCTAAAATGATTTGGTCATTCCTAATGTTGACTTTGCCGTCATCTTGGAATTTGTTTTTTGGATTGTTTTGATTAAGGACTAACATAAAAGTGTTAGAACTATTATTTTTTTACAGTGCAAAAAATCTTATTTAAAAGTAATCTAAAAAATAATGAGCACAAGCTCACCTAGTGTATACTGGGTGATATCAAAAGAGATATGAGATGATCTAGTATGTAATAGGTATATAATATACAAATTTATATTAACTGCTCATGAGGAAATGGTGCAAAATAACTACCCGAGGGGGCTGGAGGACCGGGGCCTACTATTTTCCCAAGACCGATGATCGAGGGAAAATAGTAGGCCCTCAATCAATCACCTAGGGGCGTATTTTGCACCATTTCATGAATATAGAGTAGTCACTCTGTTTTATGTAACATAAAATGTTTTTCATTTGCTATTTTATAAACACAAAAACTTGCTGAAAACGGAATGTGTCAAGAGTCAGCTGCCACACAAGGCTCAGTTTCATTTATAAATCGTAGCTCGCTCTCCCACATATTTCTCGAACTGGTTTAGACATATTTGATTTATTTTATGGCATTAGCACTCTATCTACACTCGAGTATACTCTAGTGGCGTCTTCAACATTGAAACCCCAATTTCGTGAATGAAAAAACATGCAAATATTCAAAGCGAATTAAGAAGATCAAGCAGAAGTGGCAAGTCAAAGGTCAAGTCACTGATCGGGTCAGATCATTCACTGTGAGGATGGGCGATGTAAATTACCAATGCAGGGAAAAAAAAAAAAAAAAAACAACTATTTCCCTGTGATGGGGAAATAGTAACTTTTTATGTGAACTTTTTTCCCTCCTGTTAAAAGTTTGGGAAATAGCCTAAATATTTTATGACATGTGATATGTATCCACCAATCAAATGACAAATATTTGTGTTATAGTTTGTACCATGCAATCTCATAAAGAGTACCCTCATTTTTTTTACAAAATGGAGGCTATTGCACATACCGAATTGGTCTGTAATAAACACCCTGGGCGTAAAATTTTTCAAAAAGCAAGCTTTTATTATTAGTTATTTCTTCAGTTAGATTTCTGTTACAAACCAAAGCCAGTAGATAGGTCTAGATAATATTGCTTATGTGCTTTGACTGTAACTAATTATGGACTTAAGCTTTGTACGCTTTGGAAATTGGGAAAAAATTCCATATGTATGCCCTTTCAAATTCACAGGACACAATTCTTTTGTATTTATCAGCCACACCAACAAAAGCCTAACCCTAAGGCAAAAATGAAAAAGAATTTGTTACATGTAGAACTTCAAAGGGGGTACATATGGACTCGTTGCAGAAATTTTTACAAAATTTGAACAGTAGACTGTTTTACTCTGGATGATACATGTACATGTATACAAAAGCCCTAACCCTAGGGCCCAAACGATAAGACTGTTTTCCGCTATGATGAATACATGTACATGTATACAAAAGTCCTAACCCTAGGGCCAACGAGTGACTGTGTGTTACTCTGGATGATTACATGTACATGTTAAACAAAAAGCCCTACCCTAGGGCCAAATGAGTAGACTGTTTTACTCTGGATGAATCATGTACATGTAATACAAAACCCTAACCCTAGGGCAAACGATAACTGTTTTTTACCCACTCTGGATGATACATGTAACATGTTACAAAAGCCCTACCCATGGCCAAACGCGTAGACTGTTTTTACGCTGGATGATACATTTATCAGTATCAAAAGCCCAACCCTAGGTCCAAATGATAGACTGTGTACTCTGGATGATACATGATGAAAATGGTGATCTCTTGAAAATGGTTTCTCAAGAATGATTATTCATTTTTCTAAATTTTCCAATTATGCTCTTTTAAATTTTCCTTTAACTGTTGCTTGTATATTTTGCATGGACATGATTTACCGATACATCAAAGAGTTGTCAATATGTCATTACTGGAAATGAAAATAAAATACTTTGATTACAATTGGGCTAATAGCTAGCAAACTTTTTTTTAAAAATTGGTTCAACTGTGTTCATCAAGATTTAAAATGGAAATGCTTATTGTTTTTTTGTTGAGTTTTGGCCACCTATATTTGGTAACTTGAGAGCAATGGGTATGACATTTGTTACATAAATAGATTAGCAAAAAGTGGTCTCTACATATGCCAAATTCTAAGGTCGTGCAAATGAGTCTGTTGGTTTTAATGAGTTTAAATGTTAAATGTGTGTCCTATTCACACACTTCCCTGTACTATAGTAGATTCCAATTGATGGTAGAGTTATGGGCGGAGTGTGGACTGTTCCAGTACTCAAAAATCGGGGATAGAAATTACCCAGAAAATCTTCGATTTTCATCGACAATTACAAGAGATCGGATTGAAAGAAACTGGCCAACTACAAATGAAGTTATCTTGTTCATCCAGTCAATAATTCCTACGGTGATCATTCGTGGGTTCTACCCAAGAATTGGTTTTAAACATTGCCTACAACATATTTTGGAAGGCTTCAGTCACTGTATGTAACAATGCAGAACTTTTCTTCACTATTCATAGTCGGCTTTCACTGAAACTATTCCTGGAGTTGGTTTGCGCTTTCTTTGAGTATTTTAGGGTTTAAATGCTTTGACTATTGATTGGGACTGTGAATGGCCCAACGCTCAGGGTTGGCTATCATGGCTATAGAGCAATACATACCACAAATACATACTATCCCCCAATTCATACCTCCACCACAAAAAAGTAGAGCTATGACACTATCCACTGGAATCTAATATAACACAATAATTATATTTACATATTGTGAGTTAACTGAAATTTAATAATAGCTATATAGTAAAAAAAAGAAATTATAACTTGAAGCTTTAATATTTGGAACAAAAACACTCCCATCAGCCAAAATTTTTTTTTTTTGTGAAAGAAGCATCCCATTTTTCAAATGCTATCGTAGCATTATCACCAAATAGCCATAGAAAATAGCTATACCATTTTTGTTCGACTAGATCCCATTGCCAAAGAAGAAGCCCTGGTACAGAACATAGTAAAATGAGACTTAAGCCAAAAAAGAAAAGGGTTTGTCCAAGCTTCTCTTGGCTCAAAATGCTTATCGCTATGCATTTTAATTGCATTTTAAATACTTTTTTCCATTTTTTTTCTTGATCAGATTAAACAAAATCAATTGCTTGAAAACCTTAAAAAAGAATGCTAAAATGTGAATTTTACACAGTACAACTGCAACTGGAAGCTGAGACAACTTTTCCTTGGCCTTCATAGTAAGTACAGTAACTGAACATGGACAATGACATCTTTTTATGTAGACACTTTTAGTATTGAAGAAAAGTAATGTTCACAATATAGTGGACTGCTTTCAGGGGGACGCTTTGCCAGTAAAATGCACACAAGGTTGATAAAGGAAAAGTGATTTGTGGGAATGGGGTACCCTAAATTTTTAATTAAATTTGTTTTAGTCAAAAAGAAATATGGAAAATGTAATTTCAGAATTTTAGGGAATGCTCTAAAGGCCGACTCAGCGATTTCCCCCAGGTGGGTCCCCTCAATTTTCAAACAAATCATGATTTGTGGCATGTACTTAATGCTTGTCCATAATCACTGTGCAAAATAGGTAAGCTCAAATCAAAGTCCTTCATATAGAAAATACATCTTGATAATAAAAATACTGGGTCTGGAATTTGTTATACACAGTATCCTATGGCATTGTCAATGTAATGGTTTCATGCATCAAAATTAAAAAACTCCGATTCATCTCATTTAGGTAACCTTATAACCCAGGAGCTAGCAGACATTTGTAACACATCTCAAGTACAAAAGCTTTGAGTGATTAATATGTTAACAGACTGACAGGGACCCCTAAAACGCGATTTGAAGTGCAGCAAATGGTTGCCTTAAGGAGAGGGGGACCAAAACAAGGTTTGTACAGGGGTCAAATTTTTAAATTGATCCCTCATGTGGAAAGTATACATGTTTTGGGTCGATCACAAGGATTCAGGAAAGGTATAGTTTGTTACTATTACAACGTAAAGTTTAAGGAGTTATAGGCTAAAAACCACAAAAATCTTTATAAAAAGGTCAATTTCAGTTGTACAGGGGTCAAATTTTTAAGTTGCCTGATTAGATAAAAATGGTGCCAAATTATTGTTGGGAGTTAAGGATAAAATAAGGAAATAGTTTGCCTGTGTCTAAAATACTTGGTTACTGATGTAGGGGGCACAGAAGGGTCACGGTTCCCCCCCCCCCAAAAAAATGGCATTCAATTGGCTGACTCTTGTTTCCTTCCCCCTACTTTTTAAGCAATCATTTGAGACACTCAAAACTATTCCTTATTTTGATTCCTATGACTCCACTAAAAGTTGCAACATTTTTTTATCCAAATCGGGCAAACTTAAATCTTGACCCTGTACAACTGAATTGGACCTCTTTTATTGAATTTTTTGCTGTTTTAGCCTATAACTCTTAAACTTACATGGTAGATAGTACAAACTATACTTTCCTGAATCCTTGTGGTTGGACAAATAACATGGTATACTTTTCCACATGAATTTGGATCATTAAAAATTTGACCCCTGTACAAACTCTGTTTTGGCCCCCTCTCCTAAGGCACAATTTGTGGCATTAAGAATTGTTTCCGGGGTTCCAGTCAGTCTGTCCACATATTTAATTACTCAAACATTTTGTACTGGAGATATGTGTTTACAAATGTCTACTAGCTCCGGGGCTATTAGTTCTAATTATGAACAAACAGCAAGAGGTAAGGGAGATTTCCTCTACATGAAAAAAGTGTTGACATCCTTGCAAGAATTTACAGGGCATCTGTTTGCATTAGCATTTTTTTGCGACACAATTCAAAGGCTAGCAGGATTCAGTCCAGACATATACCTTGTAATTTCAGGTTTTAAAGATGTTGCCCTATGACAAGTGAAAGGTGGATTAAGCCAGTATTAGCACATATACAATAGCACATGATTCTGTGAGCTGATGACTGCATACTTTTCAAGTTGGATAAAATGCTGGCAATAATGGCCCGGGCGTCCTCCCAATGGCAGTCGATTCTGGTGTGTGGGGGGGGGGATTGCAAGTTCCAATAGAGAAGCAAAATTCGTGTCCGTCCAGCCAGAGGTGGGCAAAATTTGTCCTGAACTTGACGAAATGTCTCGCGTAGCGTCTGAGAATTGCCAAATTGACATTCATTTTAACCCAAATTAGGCTGCAATTGGTAGAAATTCTCTGAAGAGGGATGAAAATAACTATTTTGTTGGGTCCTTAATCGTCCCGCTTTAAAATGAGGTATGAGAATTCCTAGTTTAAAACTAAATTCATTTTTGGGGGTCAAATTACAATGTTTTCACTTATTTTCAGTCTATTTTGGGTATTTTTGTTTATCGTGCCTGTGCTTTTTCGAACCAGAGGAGGCAACTTTCCCCCACCTTTCCCCATTGTTACGCCACTGGTAATGTCCGTCATATCTTTGGTGACATACGCAGGAAAAAAAAAATATCTATACACATTCCTGGCAGGATGTCAAAACCTAATGTAGATACAGATGAAGATAGTTATCTATCCTAAAGAAATGAAAGGGGTATAGCCCTTTTTTTTCACAGTTGCTAAAATATACAATTTCCTTCACATTTTTTGCTTGTTTTATGGTCCTGCTTGGAGACGCCAAGGCAATTTATCTTAGCATTGTCCAGGGCTTCCACATTATAATTTTTGTGAATTGAAATCAAGAGCATTTCAGTATTTATACCTGTCATTACAAAGTATTGTATTCTGTTTGTAGACAAAGTATCACAAGAGTTTGTATTTAAATTACAGTCTTTGTGTATTAAATAATGCTGTATTGAAAACCTAAAAGTGCACTTGTTCACTGGTATTTCATAAGTAAGCCAGTATAAGCAAGGAATATTGTTGGTGTGGGGCCAAACCCTTTTACTATTCTGCATGGTATTAACATTGCTTTGAGTATGTATACTATTTTCACTTTTGCGTGGCAATGGAAATGTCGTGGAAGACGACTTGCATGGCAGCAAGTCAAGCATTTGTTTGCGTTGCAGTCTTGTTCGCGAGCTGTAAGTTAACGTCTGCAATTGGTGCGGCACCAGCGCGAAAGCTTACGCTTCTACTGAGGGAGAAGTTTTGGAAAGGAAATGCTTTTGAGAGTAAGGGGTCTGAAGTAAACTTGGAAAGACAAGTGCTGGTGAGTGGGGGGTTGAGAGGGAGGTGTAGCGAGTGAAGAAGGGCAGGCCTAGGGAGGGAAATCCATGTGGGGTACGTGTGTGGGAAGAGAGTAAAATCAAATTCAGTGTTCATTATAAGAGAAATGTGGGGAAATGGATCCATGGAGATGCACAAGAGACGAGAGTGACCCTAGTTTGTCAAGAGATTGTTTGTGGGGGGGGGGGGGGGTGTAGAAATGTGGAATGGAGCTGGAGGGATGGTTGGAACAGAGAAAAGTTGTGTGATGAGGTGGAGTCCGTGAAGGAGTTCACATACTTGGGAGATAGGGTTAGTGGGGGTGGTGGACGTGAGGTGTGCTGGCAGCGAGAGTGAGGTATGGGTTGGGGGGGTGAAGTTTAGGAATGTGGGGAGTTGTTGCAAGGGAAGCATATCCTTTTGAATATGAAGGAAATTGGTGTATAGATTTGGTTGTGAGATCATTATGCTGGAGGGAGTGTAGCACGTGGTGTCTGAGTGAAAAGGAGATGGGGATTCTGCGGAGGACAGCGAGAGCAATGATGAGAGCGATGTGTGGTGGTTGAAGTTGATGGACAGTATGAGACGGATGTTTGGATGAGGCGGTGGACCGGGTGGCGAAGGCGAATAGTGTTTTGTTGGTATGGGCATGTGTTGTGTGTTCAGAAGAGGGCTTTTGAGTTCACGAGGTGGGCGGTTTGAGGATGAGAGGGGAACGTCCAAAGAAGACATGGAAGAACAAGTGGAGGGAAGAAGAGTAGAAAGGTTGGGTTGAGGATTGAAGATGCATTGATCGATGAAATGGAAGGATGAAGTAAGGGCGGTTGCTGCTAATGTGAGGTGAATCCGTCCACCCCCGTTGACGGGGATTAAAACCGGATTTAAAACTTTGGTTAGTAGTAGTAGGTAGTTATTGCCATACCAGGTGAAACAGATAGCTGCCATTTATTCTTTCGAATGCAACTCAACATGCTATATCATCTAATACTATATTTTTTGGTGTTTGGCATTTGTCTCAAAAATTTGTTCTATGCATTACACTATATTTGTTGGATTTATTTCTCGGACCGTCCGCACGCACACCCGCCATCAACGCGGTCAGCTGCGCATTGGTTCAGCGCATGCTTTGACCACTTGAGCACGTGACGTATGTTTCGATTCTGTCCCAAGAATTGAATCCACCGACTATAGATTGCCTAAAGTTCTTTCATACTTTACTGCATTATCATACATTGTGGTGAGTTTGCATTGGCCACCTACAAGGCTCTCCAGGGGTGTGATTCTTTAGGATTTATCCTGATTTCAGATTTTTTATTCAAATGTCCGCACTTTTATTAATTTCACCGATTTTAGGTTCAATTTTACGCATTTTTGCAGGATTTGTTTTAATACCACATTCAGGATTTTGTTCTTCCACAAAAACTCACACAACCCCCCTGTCTCACCCCAGGGGTTCTCAATAGGTTCCCCGGCCAACTCCGGCTCCCCCGCCCCCCCCCGCCAACCATTGATTTTTGGCCCTCATGCCAAAAATATCAGCAAATGATTGGCAGGAATATCACCAGTCACGACACAGAGTTGGGTGTTTGGTTCTCAGTACCCGTACAAAGTCCTCTGTATCCAATTAAAGAAATTAAGGACATGTATTTGCCTACTAGGAAATTCATGTTACATTTCCTAAGCAGCTTAGAAACACAACTTTTGATTGGATGACGCCCCACGGGGTGAAACGCATTTCAAAACCAGTCTCCCGTGCTGGTGCTGACATTTGAATAATGCACGTAATAATTATTATCAGTTGGGGTGCTTGTATACCCACATAATGTTCAATTCCGATACAACAAGCCGCCAAAATATCAGTTGTTGAAATGTTGGGTGCTATTGGGTGGTTAAATTTTGTCCTACCACTGACCTCATACACATGGATAGCGGGCTCGCACGTATTGAATAGTCGGCGATTGAGACAACCGGAACTTCCCCCAGCGCCCATTTTGTAGCGGGCAACATTGTGGAGGTACCGTAGTGAGTCAATGCAAGTCATGATAACATGGCTTAACGGTGTGAATATGTCTCTTATATGAAAGTAAAATCTTAATATTTGTTTATAACGGTGGTAGTAGCATCAACACATTATGCCACACTCATGTGCTGCTTATAATTGCGCCAATCGGCGTAATACAGACACCCGAAATGCTGGGATACTTCCCAGTAGTGTTATGTGATAGGCATGTATACTCTGTAAACCTAGAAGTACAAAGTAAATTGTCGATGTGCTGCGTAGCATTATCGCGCCTTACGACCAAACACGCTTAGTGGCAGTCATAATCCACTTGAAATCAAACACGCGCAAGTCAGTTAAGACCCAAAGCGCATGATGTCAACAAAAACATTTCTTACACCATGTCATACACAAAATACTGGTTGTATAAGTGGACATACCAGGCATTCCTTGTGAGAACTTGTGTGGTGGTTTATTGATTACTTTGTACTTCTAGTTTTATGGAGTATAAACATATGGTAAAAGTTTTTTACGTTTAACTCATGTACAGTCAACTGTGTAGTTTTAGGGTGAGCTCTCATGTGCAAGATTAAAAATACTTGTTTTTGAAAATTGTGATCGTATCGGAATTGCGTCCTATTGTCTACGTACTAAGGCTACTGTCTGCCACTACTTCCATGACTTCAGCATCATGACAATCACTCGATCCGTTGCGGCTGCCGAATTCACATGGCACACAATACATAAGTCATGAAAGATATTTCCCTGTCATGTCATTTCAGACATCAATTCATACATCATTCAGTGTACATAGGCATCATCGAATCAGTATGTTTGTGGAGTGTGGACAGGACCGGGGTTTTTTAGTACAAATTGAACCAGGAATCAGATAGACCATCGCTCATGTCACATTCACATTCTGTTTACTTCGCTTGTTTTTAAAACCATTGTGAACATTTGACCAAATTTAAAGAACTATTATAGGTTAATGTTTCGTACATGTACGCTGGCATCAACATACATGGCATGGCAACAATTGGGCAGTGCGCTGATCCCGGGGGGGGGGGGGTTCTTGGGTTTTGGCGGGTAACCCATGTCGTTCCAAAAAAAAGGACTAGCCGCAAATGCGGGACTACCGCTAGGTGTATCAAATTCACAATAATCAGTTCTAGTCCCGCTGGGTAAATCACAAATGCAAGTTGTGAGTTTGTGACTGTTCAATGATACAAATAGGAAAAATAACCTAAACATATCAGCAAAATAACCCCAATTGTGGTAATTTTCTTGCATTAGCACACTGTGTAATTTTTCCTTGTATTAGATATTTTAAAGGTATATCTTTTATTCCATATTTAGAACTGGTCACGCAAGGGGTATAATTTCACACTGCAACTGTCCCGTTAGAGTATAGTTTCACACTGAAACTCGCCAAAAACATGGTCCGTTAGGGTATATTTTCACTGAAAATTGGTTCCTGTTTTAGGGGTCACCTTCAGAACCCCTGTAACAAGCCCTGGTTACGCAAGTTCAGAAGGCCAACCAACCCCTGATACACCACCCCCCCCCCCCCCGGGTGCGCTGTATGAGGCCATGTGGTGTTTGTGGCTGTTCGCCCCGGCGTGCAGCCACTCCTTTTTTGGCTGTGGGGTTTGCTTTTGCCCGGTCCATTTCGTAAAATATCAATAGGTGACAGTCTGTATCACAAAGTCATACGTACCCTGTCCCCTATGCTAATCATTGATTTGTTTGTTTTTAGCTAACTCTTTGTAAGTTAATATTTGTGTAACACCAAACTGCTGACGTTGCATTCAAACGCAGGCATTCATGTATTGTGCGCACAAAGGTGAAACATGTTCTTCCAAATGTGTGCATAACTGCTGTGTGCAAGTCATGATGCTTTGTTTCTGTCAAGTAATTAATAAGTTGTAAAGTCTCTTGTAATTTGGCCTAGGCAACAGGCCACGATTTGAGATTAAATAAACCTTGATTATTATTATTCTTCCCATTTTTTCACAGGTTTCCTCTCAGGAAACCAGAAATATTGCAAACTTGGATACTCAATATGAAGAGAGACAAGTGGAAACCAACCAAATTTTCAGTCCTGTGTTCTGAACATTTCTCTCCTGAGTGCTTTGATAAGACAGGACTAACAGTCAGACTGAGAGACGATGCAGTGCCAACAATTTTCAAGTTCCCTGACCATTTGAAAAAGGTGAGATTAATTGTTATTTTTTTATTTTTTTTTTTTGTTATTTAATCTTCAAATTTTCATTTTCAAAAGAGGCTGTCTGTGTCACAGATGTAGAAGGCAGATTCCAAACAAATTCCTCCATTATGAACGACCATGGGGAACAATTTAGGGATAATTTGATTTTTGCTTTTGCTTGGTTAAGAGCGCTTAACAACTGCTACCCCTGCAATCCTTAGCGGGATTTCAAACATGCTTGAAAAACTGTGCCTTGCACAAGACTATTGCGTGCACATGTGTGCATGTTGTTTTGTGTGGTATGTGCATATTTTTCAGGCAAAAATCAAATAAGCCCAAAACTGAGCTCCACAGTGGCCCAGTATTTGAGGCAGTATAGGTTGTTTGGAATCTCCCTTTTTGTTAAATCTGTGGTCTGTGTGCACTGCCATCAGTGGGGCTCACAACACAAGATCATATGCATCATTGTACACTCCTGAGATCTAGACAATATAAATCAATAAAGTACTGTTTACTGTAAATGCTGCAGCAACTCAACGTAACCTGCTGCAGCTGCACTTAAAATAAATTTAACTCGGTTGCAGTACCGCTATTCCTCAGTTATTAATTCTGTTTGACATTTATCTTTTTTTAATGATTTCCTGTTCATCAAGCAGGAATTGTAAACAACAAAATTCCTTCCTGGATTGTAGCTATAGGTCTCAATACCGAGGCTACACGGCTACTACCAAAAAATTGGGTAACCCTGCAGACCAATGTGGGTACTATGCAAGTACTCAGTTGCAACTTTGCAATTGAGCACATGCAATGCACCCATAGACATCTCTTGGGTTACTCCCTCCAAATTTTTGTAGAGCCATCATAGCCTTGGTAATATGAGACCTACATTACCAGCACGCATCTAGGGAGGGGCGCGTGCCTCCGGTAATTCTGCAAAATTTGCTACGCGATCACGGCCCATTTTGGACAAGTTTCAGCTTTCGTAATTTAGACGTTTTTAAAATACTGATCCACCCACTGATAACAGGGCATAGGAATCTGGCTGTGTATTGTAAAATTGCCACAAATTTGTATGATTTGCTTTATTAAAAAGAAACGATTTTGAAAATTGAATATTTGATTGATTAAGTTCATGTTTCTAATCACTTGTTTCATCGCACCATCATTAATACAGTTTTAACAGTTACCAGGAATTGTCAGGTCGTGTATCATTCATTTATTTTTTCTTTCCATGTTTCTTTTTCATCGAGACAAGATAATCTGTTCAATGCAGCTTGGCCTAAGTATTATCTGGCAGTTTCATTGTTATTTCTGAGGGTTCTGTTATTTTCATGTTACTTGTTTAATGGTAGTTTGTAGGCATATTATTATAAAATTAATCAAACAAAGCATCCCTATCACAAATGACTGCCAACTTTTCACACCTGGGTTTGTTCTTTGGTAGTACCTGCTTGGGGTTTTGATTTTACTTAAAATATTTTATATTTTTCTGTTTTATGGCAGTTGTGAATCAAATCAGAATGTAATCTTGTATTTGGTGATTAGGGAAGCACAAGACCTCTGTAAATGGTATTGTAAGCATGGAGTCATGGGGTTTTGGATCAGGTCCTTGCCAACATTGTGTGCACATGATGGCAACTGTCAGGGCTACCTCAAGCTTTGCATACTTTTTGTTTGTGGGGGGGGGGGTTTGGTTATGGCAGATGAGAAATAGCAAATATACATGAAAAAAAAGGAAATAGTACATTATTTCTGCGAAAGCGATTGGTGGGCATTATGTCAAAGTTCGAGATGATGCACCGCAGCAGTTGTGGATTTTTTTCACTTTAAGTGTGGTGGTAGACAATGAGAGAATATGAACATCCCGAAATTTGAGCTAAGCATTCATAGTCCATCCTTCGTTTTCCTGCTAGAGCAAATGAGAAAATTTATGGAGGTTGGGCTGTCAGCATCAAAAGTGCTGCCCCCCGATGTGAACTGAAAGGACGATATTGAGATGGCCACAGATTAGTAATGGCGCAACCCCCACAACTTTGAAAATCATATACTACGGGTAATTATTTGGTCGCAGAATTAAAACTGGTACATCAAACGGTTCCGGCACAAAGTTTAGGTGGGTCATAACTCCAAAAGTAAGATTTTTTTACTGGCCATCTTTTCATTCAATTCAGAGTCACTAGTAGAAATTTCAACCAACAAAGTCAGAGGAGCCTATTAGAAAAGTTATAATATGCGAGTGGTTACAGCCATTGGAAAATGGTATTAATTAGACTTTTTTGACATATTTTTCCCCCCCCCACCCCCCCAACAAAAAAAAAAATCATATTTTGAGTTGTGGACTCTTTGGTATTAATATTCACCTTTCACTAATTGCAGAAGATCAGCAAGCGTAAACCGCCGGCACCACGGACATGCACTGAGATTCCCAAGTCTCCTGAGAGTCATCCACCCTCGACATCTGATGAAGTAGATCCACCCTCAACATGTGATAGTGAAGTAGCGTTTGATAGTTCAGGAGACCATTCCTATGCTACCGTTGACTCTCCAAGAAAACTTAAGCGTAAGATAGATCAAACTGTGGATAAGCTAGAAAACTGTCAGAAAAGGTTGAGGGCTGAAAAACAAAGAACAACAAGACTGAAACAAAAAGTGTCAAACTTGAAGACTGTTGTAGATTCTTTACGGGAAAAAAATTTGATCTCTACAAATTGCGCAGAAATGCTGGATTCCAATTTTGGCACAGTTCCAAGGGAAATATTTGAAAGAATTGCAGAAAGCAAAGAGGGAAGAAACTCTGGGGCATATCCTGAAGAACTAAAAGCATTTGCAATTACTTTGCAGTTTTACTCAACCAAAGCTTATGAGTATGTGAGAGAGGCATTTGATATGGCCCTGCCTCACCCTAGCCAAATCAGAACTTGGTATGCAGAAATAGACGGTGATCCAGGGTTTACTAAGTCAGCATTTGCTGCTTTAAAAGTAAGAGCAGAAGAAAATGAAAAAAAAGGTGAAAAGACAATATGTGCTGTAATGCTAGATGAGATGGCAATCCGTAAACATGTTGAGTATGTCAATGGTAGATATCACGGTCATGTAGATGTTGGATCTGGGGTATTTGATGACTCAACCCCTATGGCCAAAGATGCCCTAGTTTTAATGGCCGTATGTGTAAATGGCTCATGGAAAATTCCTTTGGGATATTTTCTAATTGATGGAATGAGCGGTGCAGAAAGAGCTAATCTAGTAAGAGAGTGTTTCAAAAGATTGCAAGACAGCGGTATAACTGCTGTATCATTGATGTGCGATGGACCCTAATGCCACTTTTCCATGATGAAGGAGTTGGGTGCTAACATAAATGTTGTAGGGATGGATCCTTCATTCCCACATCCAGCCAATCCCTCAGTAAAAGTACACATTCTTCTTGACCTATGTCATATGCTTAAACTTCTAAGAATTCATTTGCAGACATAGGAATATTCAAGTCATCTTCAGGCCAATATATAAGCTGGCAATATATAAAAGAACTTGATAAAATACAACAATCTGAGGGGTTGCGGCTTGGCAACAAACTTAAAAGCGCACACATACAGTGGAAGACACAGAAAATGAAAGTGAATTTGGCAGCTCAAGTGTTTAGTGCAAGTGTTGCTGATGCTTTGGAATATTGCAATAAACACTTGAAGCTGCCACAATTCAGAGGCTGTGAAGCTACAGTTGAGTTCTTAAGACACATGGATAAAGCGTTTGATGTTATGAATAGCCGCAATCCCCTAGGTAAAGGAACAAAGGCCCCATTAAGTAAAAATAACAAAGAAAGAGTGGTAAAAATTTTGCAAGATGCAGAGAAATTTATACTTGGAATGACAGATGTTAGTGGAAAGTGTATGTACCTCACTCCACGCAGAACAGGATTTTTAGGCTTTGCTGCTAGCATCAGAAGTATTATCAAATTATATGAAGAGCTTGTTCTATCCTCTGATGCTCCTATGTCTTATCTACTTACCTATAAATTCAGCCAGGACCACATTGAGTTGTTTTTTTCTGCAGTTAGGGGTAGGGGTGGCTTTAATAACAATCCCACCGCTATTCAATTTAAAGCGGCTTATAAGCGTCTCTTAATGCGGCATAAAATCAAGTGTGGGACTGGCAACTGTGCCCTGTTAGATAACACAGCAATTCTCACAGCTGAAACTAAATCTCAGTCAACTGTAAGCATCGAGCGCAAATATGATTTACTTGTGAGGAACGAGCCGCAAGAAAGTGATCATGACTATGCAGATATTCCCAACTTTGAAAGAGTTTCAGAGTTTAAACTGGCAGCCATTAACTACATAGCAGGGGCTGTTGTTAACATGGTACAGCGTAGGCTCAAATGTATGGTGTGCAGTAAAGCGCTCTCCACCTCTGACAATGAGCATGTTCATAATTTAATTAAGTTGAAAGATCGAAGTGGTTTGGTAAAAGCATCACCGAGTGTTGTTTCTGTATGTGTTGAAAGCGAAAAATGTTTTCAACGGTTATTGAAAATGACCGATGGTAACCTTCCTCAGGGTTGTGGTATATCTGCAGCTATTTCTTCGGCTGTTCTGGCCAATTGTTCCAATTTGAATCTGTTTGCTGATCTCTCAGAACATCAATTTTGAAACAACTGTTACTGACAACCATGTACACATTCTTGTAAAACTTGTTTCACAGAGCTATTCCAAAATTAAACTGTACCATTTGGGAAAGCAGACCACAGCTGCTAAGACAGGACCAAAAGTGAGGAAAAACATGTCCAAATTAATTCTCTTTAAACATCAGTAGCAGTGGCGTAGCCAGACCTTTACAAATGGGAGGGTGGGGGCAGGAGGGGTCCCAGTAACTTCCTCAGGGGGCGAATTAGGGTCCTTTTTCCATAGACACTGTACAAACAGACAGTTCATTTAAAAAAAAAAAAAAAAAAAACCTTCCCCCCCTTTCCCCCCCCCCCCCCCCCACTGATCAGTAGACACTGAAATTGGAGTACAATATGTGCAGTTATACAAGGAGTGGGCTATATGTAGGGCAATTTTTTTTGTTATTTTCATTAGGGCTGGGTGTTTTTGTATTCTATTATACCTATCTCAGCATGAAATGACGTTTTTTGCCTCTGGTCTAAGAAAAAAGTGCAGTGCCCTCTTGTGTCATGTCTCTTAATTTCGTGGTGGGCGTGGATTTGAGCAGAAAATCCCTCTAATTACTTGTTCAGGTATATTGCAATGCTTTTGATGTATAATTATATGCAAACGAGCTCAAGATTGCTGATTTTGAAAGTTGGATGAAAATTGGACATTGCATTTTCTTAAAAATTGATGTTTTACGTCAATATTTAGCATGAGGCTTTTTCAAGATTTTTTGCTAATGCTTTTCTCGTTTTACAGACATGAAGATGATCACAAATTTGACCAGCTTAAGAAATTCGAGTACTTTATTACATGTAGTTTGTCTGCAGTGCTCATCTCAACTTTCATTTGAATGCTCCCATTGAATTGTACACAAAGAAAGTGCATTGACCCCCATACATTTCAATAGGAGCATGTGAGGAACATTCAAATGAGTGCTACAGGCAAACTAAATGAGATAGAATGCTCAAATTCTTGAGCAGGTCAAGTTTGTGACCACCTTTGTAGCTGCAAACTTAAAAAAGCGAATGAAAGTGTCAGCGAAAAATCTTGAAAAGCGCCCTCATGCTAAACCGTCATTATTTAAGAAACTCAATTTCCATGCAACTTTCGAAAACAGGTAATATAATTAAACACCAAATGCCTTGCAAAATACCTTGAAAGGTTTGTTGCTCGAATCCACTCCCACCACAAAATTAAGGAACATACCACAAGAGGGCGCTGCGTTTTTCCCCGCCTCAAGAAAAAAAATTGTCATTTCATGTTGAGATCATATAATACAAAAACCCAGCCCTGATGAAAAGCAAAATGACCCATTTATAGCCCACTCCTTGTTATACAAATATTATTGATGCAAGGTTGAAACAATAAAATGTCTGCAAAAAAAGAAATGGTATTTTGTGAAAAAAATTGTGTTGTAATTATTGTGTGAATATTTTACAGGAATGCCGAAA
>JAMKCH010019572.1:0-24792 GCA_023653785.1 Ophioderma brevispina
GTAGTATATTGTCATCAAACAGGTAAGCATGCTCTAGTAGAACGAAACTAGAGAACAATACTGTTCTTGTATATTATGGTGTGAGATTGACCAAGTGAAAAAAAAAAAAAAAAAAAACACAGTGTTCCCTCAATTTTGAACAAGATTTATCCGAACGGTCAAAAAAATCGTATACAGATTTCGCAAAAACACTCATAGTTCATGAACAAGACATCACCTGCTTGGGCTGCTTCCATTTGCAGAAACACTAAAAATGTCAAGGGTTGTATTCTATGCATAATGATCATGCGACTCGCTATTACACAGTGCAACATGTCAAATCTGGTACCAATATAAAGCTTAAATATTCAGTTAAGAATTTTGGTTGTTGTGTGTATTATCTTAAAACTGCAATTCAAGTTAAAAAGGTAATATTTATTCTCACTAAACTGAATGTAATGTCTAAAAATATTTTTTGCAGCTAATGAAGAAGGCTATCTATGGTATGTTACCCAAGGATTTGAGAAGGCGCACCATGATGGAAAGGTTGCATTTGTTTCCATATAAGGTCAGTGGTGAACACTTCTTCAAAAAGCTAATATTAGCTAATAATTCAACTAAAATGATACAATTACATCTACAAACATCATGTCTAAAATGAGGTTGCCACCATCATTTATTATTATTTTATTGAATTGTCATCACACCATTGCAGACCAAACTATAATAATGCAATTTTGCAGTACATGCATGTTTTGTGTTTTTCTGTCGGCAGTCATATTGGTTCTACCACACAAAATCCAATCAATCGAAACCCATAATTATCATGATTGACAGAAGTTGTGGGGTTTCAGTTTTTCAGTGAGCTGTTTATGTTCAGGGGCTTGGTCCCATGGTCATAAATCCCGGGGGATGGGTGGATATATCACCCAATAGTTTGATGAGGGGGGATGGCCCACACAATCATTCCCCCTCTCCCCCCCCCCCAATTTTGACAGCCATTCATGTGGTTTTTTTTACCAAAATAACTTACCGGTAGTTAAAAAATGGTCATTTTGTTCTAATTTGACGTAGATTTACCAATTTTAGGTTATACATGGCAAAATTTTGGCGCGCTTATGTACCAGTAACAAATGTTGTTAGCAAAACCTGCATCATTAATAAATTTCCATCAACACCATCCCCGTGTCAAAAACAAATTTACGCCACTGCTTGGGCCCAGAGGATGTTTTTGAATCCATCCCACGATGCACCAGTTTTGGGACATATCACATAAATCAGAGATGCCAATTTTCAGATTTTAATCTGAATTCAGATTTTTTTACTCCCAAATTTCCGCAGTTTTATTTATTTTCAGCCTGTTTTGGGTCATTTTTCCCAAATTTACGCGTTTTTTCAGATTTTTTGGGTAACACTCATTGGCATCTCTGATAAATCCTATTCTGAACACATAAAAACCCCGACTCAAACACTCATTTTAGTCCACAAAGAATAGTATTTAGGTAATGGGGGGATTGCGACAACAGATTCCTTCTGTGTGTGTGTGTGTGTGTGTGTGTCAGTCTGTGTGTGTGTGTCAGTCTGTGTGTGTGTGTCAGTCTGTGTGTGTGTGTCAGTCTGTGTGTGTGTGTCAGTCTGTGTGTTCCATTTTGGTTAGTCTGTTGGTTAGGTTGACTGGTTTTTTGTTTGTATCTAACTTTATCAGAAGAACCACTGGCCCAAGGTTCATATCGAGGGTTGAGAATCAGAAGGACGTAACTCGACACTAAAAGAAATATTAAAGAATTTCTTTAATTCTGCTGTAATACTGGTTTTGAGAAATGTGATGTTTAATATTTTCTACTAAGCAAATCTATTCATTACTCAAATGTAAACATATGTTAAAGCTCATATATGGTACTGTAAGCAAACATTATATAAACTTTAGTAAACAAAGAACAATTTTGAATTTTGAACAGCAGAATTAAAGAAATTCTTTAATGTTTCTTTTAGTGTTGAGTTACGTCCTTCTGATTGTCAACCCTCGATATGTGGTGTATTCCGATTGTTGTGAGAGGTCAACCTTTGACCCCCATTCTCTTGCTCCCTGCCAGGGTGATCTTGCAAAAGAGTATTTTTTTCCTTAAGTACCGACATATATTTTGTACAGTACAGTATAGGCACACATTGCAATGCATTATGGGATTGGTTCAAAACACCCTCTGGCTTGGGTCTGAAAGGTTATGTACTGAAAAGGTACAATCTCAGCCCACAAATATCCGTAAATACTCAAAAAATAAAGTTTTTGAAGGCCATCTTTCCCACTACAAGTTTGGGTTACTTACCCTTGCAGACCCCATGAGAGACTTGTAATTACCACCATGGTTTGGAGTAAAATAGCCTGATGCCATCCTGTCACCTCCTATCCGTCGTAGCGTAGCGAGCATGCAAGAGCGTAGCTGCCAAGTATCTAATGTGAAGCACCCTATGTCTGGACAGATACCTGCTGCCAACTGCCTTAAATCCAGAGAGAGTTTCTTAAGCAAAGTCCAACCTCTTGAAAGAGTCTCTAAGGAGGTCAAGAGCGTCGCCTTGTGGAAAGAAAGACTTGCCATCAACCAAGTAACATCTATCGGTATTGAACCTGGTGAGCATCTCCCACCTGGAACTGACTCCTCATGGGCTGAATGGCGATGCCTCAACAGATTGAGAACCAGAACTGGCCGATCTAAGGTTTCCTTGCAGAATTGGGCTATCTGGAAGCAGATCAGGATACTACCTGTGGTTGTGGAACGGCACCACAGACAATGGAACATCTCTTGGTCTGCCCATTGCTGGAGCAACAATGCACAAACAAGGACCTTGCGGAATTCAGTGAAGCAGCCAGACGTTGTACCCTTCTCTGGCTGGATCATATTTGAGAACGACAGTGTTTGGACATGATAAGAAGAAGACGACCACCTCCTATGAAACACAAGAAATATGGTGTCTGTTCTAACCCAGAACAAACACTGTATTCTCAAGATGAAACAGGATAAAAGAAATCAACTGATTGTGTAGGGTAAAACATAAACCATTGATCCAAATAATGTAAGTTTAATTTTTGTTCACAGGAATTCCCAGATGAAATTAAGGAAAATCTGTGTGATCAGCTGAAACCGCCAAAACCACTACCCAAGTCTTTGACAGAATACACACAAGAAGAGAAGGATGCGTTCCCAAGACTCTGGTACCAGTAAGTATAAGTGTTTGACCAAATTTGATAAAAAATTAGACAGGATGCGGTCAAATTGAGTGTCCTTCTGTGAACAATACTGAAGGCTGTGGTGTTGATTGGAATAAGCATGAAATCATTGTAAAGCACAGAAACCAACTCTTTTCCCTTTTCTAAGAGAGCACCTTAGATTTAGTCCAGTGGTTGACTCATACTCATAGAACCTTGCATATAACTTTGCACAAGAGGCTGCACAGAATGTTTTGATGGTTTCTAAGCAATATTGACTCGCTGATTCCAATTCTTGTGCAGACATTTCGTGCAGACTTTTTTGCAAGGTCTTATAACAGTCCTGACTAATTGCTTCAGCACATGATTTAAATATGAGTAATCTATGATGTATGCCCGAGACGTTCAGCATGTTTTGGACTGGAAGCATAAAGGAAAGAACTATACAGTATAATACTGATGGGAAGGAATAATACTGCTGGAGCATAAACTCATGTACTCTACTGCCCATTATTGAATATGCAATACTGTTATTCTTTCAAGTGTATCGCATGACTACCCTCAATGGGTGACTAATGCGTTGGAATCGCAAGACGGAATAACACATTTGGGCAGCATTATGCTTAGTTTATGCAATATGGGTAGTCATTATGCAGAGAATATACATAATTCACACAGGTTTAGTCATAAAAAATTTGAATAATCGGGCAAAACATTTTCTTATTAAATCCAGTTATTTTGAGGTAATATGAGCGAAGTAAAGTCTTTGTAGTATTTATTCATGAGTGCTTAAATGTATCCTTGGCCAGAAAACACAATTGAGCTTGGATATGTCTTTCCCCCCCCCCCCATTTTTTTCAAAAGTTTTTTTCCCAACTTTTGACCCAATATAACATTTTTGTAATTTTCTTTTTTTCAGACATGACCCATGGGACACTTCAAGAAGATGATATCTTGAACCCAAAACAAGTGAAAATGGACTCCATCCAAGCTTTCCTTCAATGGAGAAATCCTCATATAATTACTCCATAAATAAGGAAATGATCATAACAGTCAACAGCCTTTTAAGAAGCGATGTGTCACCTCCTGCATCTAAGGCATTCTATAGCCATACATGTTTCACCTACTTAAGTAATTTAAAACTCATGGATTGGATTCAGTTATGTCTTGGTTCCCAGCCATGGATTTTACACTTTTAGATCAAAGTGAAGTAGGCCAAGATATCAAGTATAAAAATGAAGACAAACATTGGTAGGGGTGTACATGGAAACCTTCTACCCTGAATTTAAAATTTACTTCCATTATGGACAGCTAAATGTTATCTGTACTTGCCACTGGTTCAGAGCGAGCACTCTGGAAGGTTTAGTGGCTAATATATGCCAAAATTAGACTTGATTTTATGCAAAATCCATAAGGCTCAAAGCCCCCAGGATCACAAATCATTGGCAATATATTTTTTGTAGCACCTTTTGTATTGTAAAGCAGTTTACAGTTCTAATCTGTAAGGACATACAAAACCTAAGGAACTTATTGACATGAATAAATCAACACATATGTAATGATATATCCCTTAAGACGTACCAGATGGTTTTCATGGTCCTCGAAGTATTCCTTCTGAAGAAAACAATTCTCATGCTTAATAGACGATTTAAGGAAGCTGCCATGATTTTATGCAATCATTCTGCTCTCATATGTGCATATTGGACTCCCAACAGCAAAATGTTCTATATGTTGATTCTGAATTCCTTTGTATTCAAACTGAGGCATGGAATTTTAGATGAGACTACTATTATGCTGAGCCAAAGTTTGTATCTACCGTGCATTAATATTATTCAAATACAACATGGTTTGAGGGGAAGTAGTGAAAATTACTGTCCCGAGGTGTTGGATGATAGGACTACCTCCCAAGATGCAGTCGAGGGAGGTAGTCCCATCATCCAACACCAAGGGACAGTGATTTTCACTACTTTCCCAAAATAAACCATGTGGTATTTGTTTTATTATACCTCATAAATATTTTCCAAGATACCGGTATATAAATAGGTCTGTCTAGCATGTGCCATATCTAAAGCGAGCCTAATATCTAAAGTGTTAGGGCTTAAAATGTACTCATTATACCCCTCATAAGATCAAAGAAAACAATCTTTAAAAAGCATACCTGATTTTCACCAAAAAACAATCTAATCTGGGCTGGCCTCGTGCTATCACTATTATCGTACTGTAGGAGTCTGTAGGTCGTTCACTGCACAGATGTAAGAATCCTTACTCACACAAGATGTCAAAATAATCCTGATGGCTTACTCGACCACTTGTTTTGCATGATGTCAAATGCAGACGCAAGCTCATCACCGGCCGAATACACCATTCGCATAATTTATCGGCATGCTAAGCTGTGAACTTTGATGCTATGAGTAGTAGGAGTGTGGTAGTTCGAAACAACCCTCAACCCCATCCAACCCATCCCCAAAATATCTTTGCCTGAAAGAGTTTGCTTAAAATGTTTTCTGTGATACAGGAATTATTAATAATTTATAATTTACTATCCCCCCCCCCCCACACACACACACAAAACAGCTTATGGTTTATATTGAAACATATCAAGCAGTTTATATTTATAACTTCACCTTTGTTTTAACTTTTAAGGTATGGTATACACACTTTTATCACCCAAGGCAGCCATTTTGAAAAATCCCAGGTATTAAATTGATAGCTGCCACATGAGTGCTACATCTAATTTTTAAGTGTTTTTTATCTAGAAACACTGAATCATGAATTTTGACTGTAGACTACAATACGGATTGAAATAAATATTTAAAAAAAACATGCATTTTCTTTGTACATTTTTTTCTTATTTATTGTACCATGAGAATACCGGTTGCTTGATGATATGAAGCAAAGCAGGGACTGGCTTTTAAAATGAACAGGCAGCAACCAAGAACTCTCCTAGAACCTTTAAGGGTAGCAATAGATGAGCAACTAAAAACAAAATGTCAAGCAATCACAAGGATCTAAAGAAATATAAACGAGACAGTGCCCTTGCAAGGAGACTTAATTATCCTGCCAAAGTCATTTTAAGGTAAGATCCATGGAAATGGTCAAAATATACATGAACAGACTATGTGTTGGATTCTAAGGAGAACTTCAAATCATTCTCCTGTGGTAATTAAGAGTATTTAAGGAGAGCATTACTTTATAGCACCTTCAAAGTCAGTCCCTGCAAAGTGCAGACATCTTGATGATGAAGTTGCGCATTTGGCTCAAAGATCGTTAAGTGTCAGCCAATTTTTACCGATTGCTCGAATAATACATGTATGAAGGAAAGTGCAAACATCTTGATAAAGTGCTCACAGATCATTTTGTTTCAGCTGATTTCTTTTATTTGACAGCTAACTCAGAGATAACCCTTGGCCACCTTACTGGCAGCCGATTCATGAGTTCATGTTTTTAAGTTGAGTTGGCATTCTGGTTGAAGATGATTTGCAACGCAAGTTACCTGCAGGCTATAATTATATTGAGTTCATACACGAGTTGACGAATTTGTGGTTGGGGTTAACAAAGAAGGTCGTTGGTACAACAATGATTCTGTGCTAAAGGACGTCTTACATTCTTGCCCAGCGTAGTCCTGTAGTGTATGATACTGATACCATTCAAAGCATTGGTCGAAGCAAAGCTGTTTTTGATCAGGTCTTGCATCTGTACGAACATATCACTCTCACATCTGCCTCTCCTGCTGCATCTTGCTTACAAGCAATGAAACTTTGCCTGGAAGGGGGCTTTTCCCATCAAGTGCATACCTTGAAGCCTCCCTAGATCGGGCTGAAAAGCTCGGCATCCTAAATGCTGACCTGCCACTGGATCGATTTCCCTAGCTAGGGTTTCGATATCATTTGCTTCAAGGTAAGGAGCCAGCAGCTGATCAATTAGTTGTCAAAGAAAACGAGATGCTGTTATCTTGGTATCAAGATGCAGCTCCAGGAGAATCCCGGCATTGATCAGCATTGGTATCCATTATGCGATTGATTATCTTGATGTACCACTTGTGCAACCTATCTGACCTACTGACCTAATTTTTTGTCTCCTGGTGGAGAATAGGGCCAGTATCTCTCCTCTTCCATGCTTCTCTGTCTTGAGCTGCTATTTCTGCCTCTGCCAGTGTTGTATATCCCAGTTGATTTCTTTCTTTTTCCACAGTTCATCTCCATTTCTCCTTTGGTCTTCCCACATTTCTTTTACCCTCTGGTGCCCATGTTAAGGCAACTCTTGGTATGTCATTCCTTTCTATGTGTAGCACATGCCCAATTCACTTCCAACTCCTATTTTGAATTATTTCACTTATCGTTTGAATGTTTGCACATTCTGCTTTCCTCATTTGTGATCTTCACTGGCCAGTGTTTCAGTGTTCTTCTTAATGCCTTGTGTAAAAATGTGTCCAGTTTCTCTTCATCACCTTTGGTCATCTTCCATGTTTCACATCCATAGAATAAAACACTTATCACATTTGACTTGAAAATTTTGAATTTGATTGTGTGTGTTAATTGTCCACTCCATATCTTTGATAGCTTGTTAAAGGCACCCCAAGTTTTTCCTATTCTTTATCTCATATCCTCTTCTGCACCACCAGATTTGCTGACTGTTGCTCCAAGGTAAGTAAACTTTCAGCATCGTCTATTTCCTTTTGTTCTATGGTAATTTGCTCTCGGCTCTTTGCATTCAGTCTCATCACTTTAGTTTTGTCTGTGATAATTTTCAGTCCGGTTGATTTTGCATGGATATTTAAATGATAGTTTCTCTTGCTTATCTGGCTTGTGTAGGATATCAGGGTAATATCATTGGCGAAGTCATTAGGTTCCGTTTCTCCCAGCTGTTATGGTCTTCATGATCCAATCAATGACAAGTGAGAAGAGGAACCCTGACATATTGCAGCCTTGTTTCACTCCAGATTTAACCTCAAACCAGACAGTCTGTCCTTCCACTTTCATCCACAACTACACACTGGCTTCCATCATACATGTTCTTCACAATTTTGATCAGCTTTAGTGGTATTCCATAATGACGCATGATTTTCCACAGTCTCTCTTATAATGCTTTCGAAAGCTTTTTCGAATTTTTTTTTTTTTTTTTTTTGCAATAGATGAGCAACTAAAAACAAAATGTCAAGCAATCACAAGGATCTAAAGAAATATAAACGAGACAGTGCCCTTGCAAGGAGACTTAATTATCCTGCCAAAGTCATTTTAAGGTAAGATCCATAGAAATGGTCAAAATATACATGAACAGACTATGTGTTGGATTCTAAGGAGAACTTCAAATCATTCTCCTGTGGTAATTAGAGTATTTAAGGAGAGCATTACTTTATAGCACCTTCAAAGTCAGTCCCTGCAAAGTGCAGACATCTTGATGATGAAGTTGCGCATTTGGCTCAAAGATCGTTAAGTGTCAGCCAATTTTTACCGATTGCTCGAATAATACATGTATGAAGGAAAGTGCAAACATCTTGATAAAGTGCTCACAGATCATTTTGTTTCAGCTGATTTCTTTTATTTGACAGCTAACTCAGATATAACCCTTGGCCACCTTACTGGCAGCCGATTCATGAGTTCATGTTTTTAAGTTGAGTTGGCATTCTGGTTGAAGATGATTTGCAATGCAAGTTACCTGCAGGCTATAATTATATTGAGTTCATACACGAGTTGACGAATTTGGGGTTGGGGTTAACAAAGAAGGTCGTTGGTACAACAATGATTCTGCGCTAAAGGACGTCTTACATTCTTGCCCAGCGTAGTCCTGTAGTGTATGATACTGATACCATTCAAAGCATTTAGTGCTGCAGCATCAGGTGAAAAAGGGCCTTAGATTTCTACCAACCAGGGCCGGAATAATAACATTTGCTATCATAGCTAAAATTGATCATTGGGTTGTGTAGTTCATGAAAATATGTGATGACAAAAATAAAAGTGATGGCAATTTGCATAAACCAACATTTTCGAAAATGGCCGCCATTTTAAAGGTAATAGCACTACTATGGTGACTTAGTGTCGGAATGTATGTTGTCTGGGTCAAGAGGTTCAATATACAATTGCCAGAATTGTCTGAGTCATGGAAATTTATATACACGGCTATTTTTCAAGATGGCCGACATCTCATCAAAGAAACCCGTATAATTCTTATTATATAACCTAAGTAGATGATTGTGGTGTCAAATTGAGTATTTTCTGGGTCAAGGTGTTCAATGAAATAATTCTCAAAACTGTAGGATGAATATAAAAATGATGTTTATTTGCATTTGTCACTTTTTTACAAGATAGCCCAATATTTTAAATACAAGTACCCAAGAGTGTTCATTTACTGCAATGTCAGGCTTAATGTGGCAAAGTGATAACATCTATTAACCCAGATGCTTGATAATTAATATCAACACAGAATTCTTAGTAACTCCTCCTTAGAACTTCCTAACTGCGCTTTATGACCCCAATGAACGAAAAATCCAAAACATTGACTACCAATAGGTGTGCACGTGACCATGACCATTTAATTGTTCGAAATTCGGGGCCATTTTACTCTTGACATATCTGAAACAAACAAATAATAGTTTCTATTAAAGTAATACCGGCCTAAATATCAAAATTCCCATGCAATTCCAGATATATGTTTTGGGTGAATACATATAGAGTAGTCAAGGTGTCACATTTTGGGTGTCACATTGGTAGTCCATGAATAACATGACTCACGACTCATCTGACAGTTTGAGAATATTGTTGTTGAAATCCTTGACCTAAAAAAACATCCACTTTGTCACCAAAATCGTCATCTTAGGTGCTGTATAGCATGAGGTATAAAGGATTTTGCCTTTTATATGTTGACCATCTTGGAAAAAAGTGACGTATAAAGAACTTCCATTACTTTTATATTCATCTGACAGTTTTGTAAATATTTTTATTGAACTCCTTGACCCTGAAAATCTTAATTTGACACCACAATCATCTTCATAGGTTATATAATAAGAAATGTAAGGTTTGTGCCAATAAAATGTAGGCCATCTTGGAAAATATCGGCACATGCAACATTTTATAGTTTTGGGAATAGTTTTATTGAACTCCTTGACCCCGGAAAAAAAATTTCACCAAAATTGTCTTCTTAGGTGTTTTTGGCTTTAAGATGGCTTCCGTTTTAGAAAATGGCGTCGTATGCAAATTGCCACCACTTTTAATTTTGTCATCACCCGTTTTCATGAACTCCACATCCCTACGGTCAATTTTAGCTATGATGACAAATGTTATTATTCCGGCCCCGGTACCACTCTCCTAAACTGGTTGGTGCTGCAGCACTAATTGGTCGAAGCAAAGCTGTTTTTGATCAGGTCTTACATCTGTACGAACAGATCACTCTCACATTTGCCTCTCCTGCTGCATCTTGCTTACAAGCAATGAAACTGCCTGGAAGGGGGCTTTTCCCATCAAGTGCATACCTTGAAGCCTCCCTAGATCGGGCTGAAAAGCTTGGCATCGTAAATGCTGACCTGCCACTGGATCGATTTCCCTAGCTAGGATTTCGATATCATTTGCTTCAAGGTAAGGAGCCAGCAGCTGATCAATTAGTTGTCTAAGAAAACGAGATGCTGTTATCTTGGTATCAAGATGCAGCTCCAGGAGAATCCCGGCATTGATCAGCATTGGTATCCATTATGCGATTGAATATCTTGATGTACCACTTGTGCAACCAAGAGAAGATTTCAGTAGCTTCCACAATGCATGCTTCCAATGGAGGTTTTTTGTACAGACTGTGTGAATCGTTAGTGATGAAACATCGCTAAATTAACAGCATCACAAACTTGCATTTAAGAGGGTTTCATTTCTAACGATTCAATGAACAACCTTGTACAAAAAATCAATGATTGGAAGCATGCATTGTGGGAATCTATGATATCTTCTCTTTGTGCAAAACCTATCATGACATACCTGGCGTAATTTGTTTTCTCCTGGGGAGGAATAGGGCAAGCATCTATCTTTCTGTTTCTCTGTCTTGAGAGCTGATATTTACTGCCTCGCCAGTGTTGTATATCCCAGTTGATTTCTTTCTTTTCCACAGCTCATCTCCATTTCTATCTGGTTATTCCCACAAATTTCTTCTCCTGGGGTGCCCAAGGCACAATTCACTTCCAACTCCTATTTTGAATTATTTCACTATCGTTTGAATTGTTGCACATTCTGCTTTCCTCATTTGTGCTCTTCACAGGCCAGTGTTGTAGTGTTCTTTCCTATGCCTGCTTTAAAATGTTGTACAGTTTCTCTCATCCCTTTGGTCATTATTCCATGTTTACATCAAATAGAATAAAACACTTATCACCATGTGTGAATGAAATTTTTGAATTTGAATTTTTTAATTTTACAATATTCAAAATCGCCTTATCTTTGATAGCTTTAAGCGCACCCCAAGCTTGTCCTATTCTTTATCTCATATCCTCCAATGCACCACAGATTTGCTGACTGTGCTCCAATGGTAAGTAAACCTTTCCGCATCGTATATTTCCTTTTGTTCTATGGTTAGGTAATTTGCGCTCGGCTCTTTGAATTCAGTCTCATACTTTATTTAGTTTTGTATGTGATAAGTTCAGTCCGGTTGATTGAGTTTGCATGGATATTTAAATGATAGCTTCTCTTGCTTATCTGGCTTGTGAGGAGATCAGCGGTAATGGTATATCATTGGCGACAAGTCATTAGTCCGTTTCTCCCCGCATGCTGTTATGGTTTCATGATCTAACCCCTCAATGACGTGGAGAAGAAGGAACCAGACATATTGCAGCATTGTTTCAATCCAGATTACCCAACCAGACAGTCTGTCCTTCCACTTTCATCCACAACTACACATGGCTTCCATATCATACAGTCTTCAGCCAGTATTTGATCAGCTTTAGTGGTATTCCATAATGACGCATGATTCCCCGTCGCTCTCTTATATGCTTTCGAAAGCTTTTCGAAGTCTATAAAAGAAAGTGTCATTGCTACACTTTTCCACATCCTCATAGTTGTGAGCTACATTACAAGGCGGAAGATACAACTGGATCCATGACCAAACCCTGATGGCAATCTCTACCGGTTACGTCGTAGATGAAAATCAGAAGAAACTCACACCTGAGAATCTGAACTTCATCTGTACAATGGCCTTTCGCACAGCTGTGGTATACAAACTTAGCGAAATCCAGTCTCTCGAATACACTAAGACAGGGCAAACCACATGACTGAAGAAACACAATGATTGGATATTCCTGATGATGAGGAAACACAACAAAATAATGTTCCCACAGCAATCACTGAGACGCTAAAGAGAAAACCAGGATATCACATCCGTTTCTACCTTAAAAACAAAGAAAGGACAGTGCATCATCATAGAGCTGACGGTCCCTTTGGAGTAGAACCATCCATGCAATATGCAAGAAAGAAGTGCAAATACCAAGAATTATTGCTGACGTTAAAAACAGGATGGTTTACATACTATACTACGTTCCAAAGAAGCGAATAGGAAGCAGAGGTTTCTGCAAATACATCAGTCAACAAATGCCTAGCTGGCATCCCTGTGAATTCCTAAAGGAAAGAGAAATGCTATAACCCAATACAGCAGCCAAAAATTGCACCGGAGCGAGCAAAGTGTCACTGGAGAAGCAACTCGGACCCATTCCCAATATTGCATCACGAATACCACGTGTGTGTGGTTCATCATACGCCTCGGCCAGAATGTCCATCTTCTGGCTCAGAAATCTGGTCATTATAGTAGCTGTTAAAAATCCCTCAAAATCATCTACCGTTAATTCCTCATGTCATCAATGAGAAGGGTTATTTCCGTGTAATGGCGAATTTCTCGACCACACTGTCCACGAAACTGTATCGGTATCTGGGTTATATTTGTAAAACCCAAGGTACGCCTCTTATTCAGGATAACAGAATTACATCCAAGATAACAAACGTTGCCCAGATAATGCTTCTGTAAACCCAGGATAATGTGCGTCATCTTGGGGTTTTCAAGCGACCCCAGGAAGAACAAACCTAAACCTAGGATAACATCGTTAACCCACGATTTGGAGCCCTGCTCTTGGTATAAGATAAACCCCAGATAACCCGGCAGATAACAAACCGTAAACATAGTTTACCATGGTTAAAGTTTGTTATCTTAGGGTTATGGCTCATTGTCTAATGACTACGAAAAGGCGACGCAAATGAGACATTTAAATGCTTCCATAGATAGACGTACTGACAACCTCCAAGAGCTTCACTAACACCACATAATAGATTTGTGAAATTACACTTAGACAAAATGTTTGTATAAGCTAATACAATTGGTAATAGAAATGGTTCTTGGAGACTGAATAGTGGGACGAAGCTGACAGACAAGCAAACATGCTTACGCACACTGACATGGCGGACAAGACTAAATTTAATTACTCTAAGTGTGACAAGGATTTATGAATTTTGCCTGGAGACGGCCAGTTGCGAACAATGTTGGAAAAAAAAACCGTGTGCTTGGCCGGACTCGAACCGGCAAACTCCGTATTACAAGCACGGGCGCTCTTACCCAATTAAAGCAAGAGTAACAGACATTTTTTAAGAGCGCCTCTAATTTTATAATAAAATGAGTTTTTTGCAAATTTGTGTGGTGAGTAATTGTTAGTAAAACTATACCTTGCGCAATGGTTAATGCTGCAACAAAAGTGCGTATTTTCTAAAAGAAGCGATTTTTTAATTAAATCTGGAATCCACATTGGAATTTAACGGCGGAACTTAACTGGAAACGCCAAATTTCGTCGTCCATTGTGTGAAAATGTGCCACCTCCGAAAATGACTCTAACTTTACTTTCGATCCAATGGAAAAACAACTAATGGATGACAGTATTAGACACGTGCATGGCGCTCGCTTAGTCTCGGCATTTCATATTGAAGACCGTTTCCAGCAACCGTTGGAATTATTATCGGTATGTGATATTAATTATCCTATTACAAAAATCCTTCTTTTGCGTACATAGACATGTTCGAGATTAACCATTCACTGCTTTAAGCTAAAAACAACCAGGGTTGGAAAAGAGGAGCGATATATATCACGTGTCCATCGCATTCCACATATACGATATTTATATTTGTTTTTAAATTTGGAAATGTGACGAGCACCGTGTAGTAATACGGGAATTCCCGTTCGGAGTCTGGCCAAGCTCACATTGTCTGTTTTGTTTGTTTTTTGGGTTTTTTTTTTCTTTTTCTTTCATTCAGGCGTACGCAGGATTTATTTTGGGAGTGCGGAATCGAACAGGGACCTTTTCGGGTTTAAAAAATGCATGGAAAGAATTTTGTAACGGAATAAGCCATGCAGGTTGAAGGAGGTGGTGGCAGGACTTTAGGATGACTTTTAATTAACCCTGGCATAACCCTTCCCCCCACCCCCCATGGCCTTTTTGGACTTTTTGAACATCTAATCTCCAAAAAGTGGACTTTTTGTCAAAAAACCTCTGAATTGTTTTTACCTTTTTATCAAAAAATTCACAAAAGGTGAACCTTTTTGCCCTTTTGTGGAACTTTTTTTGGGGTGTGCGGACAATGATGTTAAATACTGTTAAAATTGTCCAAAAATAATATATCCAAAGTTTACCAAAATCAAACGTAGTGAAACATGTAGAAATATGGGGTAAATTCTGTACAGGGGTAAAAAATTAGAAGGTCCGAAATCAGAGTAAAAGATATACCAAATTTTATTGATCTAATACAAGGTTTCAAAAAAGGTCTATAGTTTGCCCTATCTATGATCTATAGTTTTAGTAATTATAATATTGCACATATCAGTCAAGGTCAATCCTGGGGTAAAATTACCAGAAATGGTCCGAATTGTTCAAAGGTGCGCAAATTGTTCATTTGGTCAAACTCAATTAAGTAATGTAATAGTTCTTTGTTTGCAAGTTCTATTATATGAATTTAGAGATTTCCAATAATGATGCAACGAATATCATAGATGTACAACCAGCAGTGGCGCGCCAGGGGGGGCATGGGGGGCAATTTGCCCACCCTCCCCCAATTTTTTTATTACCCCCCCCCCCCCCCGTTTGCCCCCCCCCCCCCCCCCCCCCACAGGAGAAAGAAAAAATTAGGATCTTGGGAAAAATTAAGTGATGGGGGCAAAAAATCAGCGAATTTTGGGCCAAAATTGGTGAAAATTTTCCACATTTTTAGATTTGCCCCCCAGAATTTCCACTTTTCCCCCCAAAAGATTTCACTTTTGACCCCCGTTTGCCCCCCCCCCCCGAAAAAGAGGTATGGCGCGCCCTGACAACCAGTATAGGCTGACTCCTGTGACCTATAGCTACAATTGACCACCATGTTTATAGCGAAACAAGAGCTGGGATTTTACCCCAATTGTGACCTTGAATATTGTAACTCATTAAATATTGAAAGACAAACCTGCAGTCAGTAAGGCAACTAGACCGTTTTAATCCTTGAAAGGTGATGAACATGTTTGGTTACTTTTCGAGGTTTTAACGTTTTCATATTTAGACCCATGTAGAAACCTTTCCTCTTAAAAATACAAATTTCACTCCATTGATTTGGTTAAACTTTTGAAATCTTCTTAAAGGTTTGCTCAGACAAATCTGGAGAAAATAAATTCTGGTGCAATTAGTTTGGGTTAAGGGGGGGGTGGCATCATTTTCCGAAATGGAATGACCTATATGATAAACTGTAATCAAAGAGTAGGCCTAGTATAGAAATTGAGTAATCTCTACTTGTGTTATAAAGGTGCAACGAGAGAGATTTCAAATATCAGGTGGCGTTCTCTTTTAAGACTAGCATAATACAAGTAATAGATGACATGACCTTCTATGCTGTTGTTTTGTTGTATCCCTCGGGGGGTCTACAGGGGAAACCAAGTGTAAATCAACGGCGTTTGTTAAAACACGGAATCGTTCTAAATCGCTACTTCGCTTAATTTTCCCTGTGTTGATGTATTTTAACGAATATTTAGGTGAATCTTGTAGAAACCACACAATTAACTCTAAAAAACAAATATCTTGGAAATTCAAGATTTTGGTGTGTTGGTCCCAAAAACTTCTGGTTCTGGTTGAATTATGTGAACTTACGCCGAGCAAAAAGTCGTGACTATTTGATCAAAACAACGAATTCTCCTACTTTCACTTCTGTGGCAGAAATCTCAATCATTATATTAGTCTCGGTCCCAGCATGCACGGAGTCATCTCATTTTTAGCTTGATTATCTCTTAGCACAGAAAAGTTTTATATGGCGGGATGATATGGGCAAGGGCGTGTCCTGTGATGATGGTGTGACTGTGTGTAGCTGTGGTACTTGTGAGCCTATTACCGCGGGTAATTAGCGGTCAATTGCGGCAGATAGGGGTCCAGACTAGCCTTGTTACGGTGTGAAGCAAGACAATATACACAGGCATATCCGCATACGTGACAATGTCTTGTTTCGCCACCACCAGTGATGTCATGCTTCGACAGTTTTACTTGTCAGTTAGGCCTAACCAAACATCCCTTAGATCTAATAGGCTATGGGCTTTATTCCGGCTTTAGTCCGTTAACAAATGCCGTCTTGAGTAGGGGTAAAATGACGTCACGGGTGGCCAACAATTTTGCAACTGAGTGGACACTGGTGATTGTGAGAATGAGCTGAGATAGTGATCAGACTCAGTCAATAAGACTAATAGATTTCGGTCCTCATTAAATGGGTCTGCGCTCACTGCCTATCTTTATCTTTTGTTGCTGTTAGAGAATTGGGTGATTCTGCGTAAGTGTCTACTTTTTTGGCTTTAAAAAAATGAGAAAAAAAAAGTTTTTCAACTCATACTTTTTTTCTGGAAGTTGTTCAATAGTGCACAAATATTGACTGAGCACTCGGCGCGATCTTTAGGGCCTTCAAATAATTTTAGGCGAATTCTAATTTTAGTGTTGTAGCATAGGGGAAACCCATTTTAAAAAAGTCATTGCCGTAACACTATTTGTTACGGAATGACAATCAGACAGTAAATGCCAAGCTGAGTACATTCTATTGTATCCTCAATATCTGAACAAAAATGAAGAACCCATTGAGAGGATCTTTCAAATGGAGGGGAAAGGAAAACCAGAGTGATTATGACTCAGGATTTTTCTGGCCAATATGACAGGTGAAAGAGTGTTCAAGAAACATTTCCGTAACGGTTAAAAGTTACGGAAATGACCCGTTACGGAAATGATGGTTAAAACATTTAGACCAGTATAACGTCTCCCGAGTGCGATGCAGAACAGATTGTTTTATATATTAGGGTACAGTTCACAATTCTGTTGTCACTGCCAATCAATATGGACATTAATTTTCCTATATTATAGGTTTGTTAGACACGCGTACGGAAGACGCTGAATAAGGTACCTCTCCCTCATTTGTGCAAATAAGTTGGAGTTTGATGGATATTCATCAGAGAGACCGGAGATAAATGTATGTGTGCCATAAGTACGCCAATTCGTGATGGTACTTATTGACCAGGTTTAATTTTGTGGGATTCAGTGTTTTCAATTATAGACCTGACCTTCAAAATGTTCGGTACGGAAAATTGATCAAATCCAGGGACAGGGACTTTTTGAAACAAAAACAAAAATGGTAAAAGTTAGGATTTTAATTGAATGCATTATGCTCTTATTGATGTAGATAGGATATGTTCAACAGTAAATCTTAGTGATGTCAAGAGTATTCAAAAAGAAAATTTCATACCACATAATATTGACAATTGTAATTTTAAGCGTAATCATAGGGACATAGGGTTTTAGGGGGGTTTGCATCAACCCTAACAGTAGGAAAAAAATACCAAACATTTAACTCTTGTTTAGTCAAGGTTTTATATTTTTTATAATAAAGATCTATTATTCAAGGCAAAACCACAAAATAAATATTTCAGAAGTATTTTTTTCATTTATAGTGAGTTAAAGTAGCGGGACACGAAAGTAGGCACTTATCGAAGGAAGAAAACCACCCAATTACTAAACACTTTTAAGCAATAAGGAAAATAAACAATTCCGCCATGTGTAATCTGTGCAGTCTTCATATTCAGCACCACACAGGATCCTGCGTGTGTAAGGAAAGGATTATTTTACTTAACTAGGGAGGCCTTTTTTCCGACAGTCCACGTGAAGCACTACCATAATGGGTAGGGAGAATTAAGCTAAGTAAGCGATTTAGGCGGTTCCGTGTTTTACAAAACGCCGGTAAATTACCATAAGAAATTATTAAAATTCATATAACCGTATGTTCCGCAAAATAAAACTGGCACCCTTTAAGGAAATGAATAAAAAATGTCCACTTCAATTTATTCCCCCCGTATCAAGTGACCATAGATTTTACACTAGACTTTCAGCAAGCAATGGAGCAAAGATATCAATTACCGATCCCCAGTAGTGGTTGTTATAGAAAACACTTCGATTCCTATTCATCTGGGAGTGAAGGCCCATTGTTATATGTCTCGAATGGTTGTATAGTCTGTTCAGGGGGGTGGTTGTTACCGATTTAGACGAAGTATTTGTAATGGACGGAAAAAAACAACTACTTATCCTCATTCACATTATAAGTCAATCTTAGCTTATTACTAGTGCGTGAGTTCAATTATACTTGACCATATTCAGTCATGTATTCGAAAAGGAAAGAAAGACAAACAAAAACATCATGAGAAAAGTTGATGGGCAAGCTTAGACCTAACAACTTTGTGCAGAATTCAATCCGTAACTCTTGTTAACTACATTCTATCAATTTTAACGCGTTTTCAGATTAAAAATTAGGGTCAAACGACCTTATTATAATGTAAAACTGTTAGTTATTGTGAAAGAGGACGGGGGTTTTGTTACTCCAAACACGAATTGTGTAGGTGATAACACCTGGCTAAAACAATGGGCTCGCATGACCACGGGCCCCATTTTTAATATATTTTTAGAATGGTTTGCTGAAGCATATACATATTCACTGGTCACGGGATATTGGAAAAGGAAATTGATGTGATATTTTATTCATTTTCAAGAGACCATGTGCCCGTTTATGCGCGGGAGACAGGACCTGTTAATGATTTCAATCCTATTAGAAATTACACTTGGTTTTCCCAGCCCCCGTGGATGGGTGACTCACAGAATTTGTAATATAGTTGGTTGTTTGGTATACGTCCCATAGTCTAAAGGTGTAAGAAATCTATTGAGTGTTCTAAATATAATGTTTGTACAATTACTATTAGGACACAATATTTGGAGCTGCCTCAAAATCCTCTCGTTGCACCTTTAATGCTGTATCGTCTTATTTACTGTGTTTATTTTTTTAATATCATGTAAACTGTGTCTAATATGAGAGATAATTTATTGTGGAGTTTGACCAATAGGAAATACTAATTAAGTATTTTGAAATTGTTCATAATGGTTTTAAGAGTAATGATATGAATTAAAATGCTTGTATCATCTGCCAAATCAAGTAAAATTGGGTATTTGGAAAATATGTGGGAATCATTAATATAATTGTAAGGAATAATTAAGGGTCCCAAAATAGAGCTTTGCGGAACACCATGCTATAAGACGTCGTTAAATGAAATCCTTTTTATACGAGAGGTAATAACAAAAAATCGAAAACTATGGATATTCCCGTTAAACTGTTATTCGATTAAGAAAAAAAATCTGGAAAAAAAAACATATGGCCTAATGAAGCTGACAATATGTACAAATGAGTTGGAATGTATGTTCATCAAAAAGACATTCTCATAGACTTACTACATTGTGCTTGATGTAGCTGAAATTAGGAAAAAACACATTGTCAAAAACAAACTACAGTATTGCTAATTTAACTGAAGTTTACTAACTTAGCATCCTCAAGATTTTTCGAAGTTGATATTTTTCATTAAACCAAATAAAAAAACGGTTTGTAGTCTGCAATGGATTTAGAAGTTATTAATTCAATATTTGCTGCTGGTAAAAAAAAAGAGAAACATCGAGATAATGGGCCCGCGCGTGTTAATGGTCAAAATAATTATTCGGATCCCGGCTTGTTTAAAACGTTATTGGCCACACTGAAATTTAATTATAGATCATTTGGATTCACGAAGAAAACAAAAACTCCACTTGCGTTTCCCAGGCAAGTGGGGGAAATTACACACGTTTGGCAATGTTTGGGCCATTGAAAACCACTTTAAATGCCCAACATTTATACTTTCGTTCCGTTGATCAATAATTCTGAGAAAAGTAAGAGAAGAAGTATAAAAAGTCATCGAATGAAAACAAAAATTCTAAATAGACCGTGAACTTCTCTTAGATATTTCATTTTTCCCGTTGTTAATGGCGGACAGACTCTGAAAGTGTTTTAACCAATTACATGCATTAAATTCACAAACTAACTCTTGACCTTCTAATTTACCTCATCTTCAATCTCGTCATTACATGGAGAACAGATGGAAACAGTCCATTTAAGCAAGGATGTAGGGGAGAAAAAAGTTCATGGGACTGTTGACTCCTTTGACGGATGTGTCAAGAACTTGATGGAAAAAAGTCTATGGATGGGCTGTCAACAATATTATTGGGAAGTTTGTTCCAATCGCTGGACGTACGTGGAAAAAAGGAATTCCTATAGGCATTTGTTCTGTCCGTAGGTTTACTAAGTTGCTGGTTATTTTCCCGGTTTTTGAACGTCTGAGTCTTCTGGGAGCTGGTTTTTAGTGAGTGACTTTGGAATAGCAGATTCCCCCATTTGGATTTGTTCATAAGGACAATTCTTGCGGCCCTCCCGACTATGTTGCAGTGTAATCCCCTCCCAGGTCAATCATCATGTAGTGACGCTGGCGGTGCGTCGTAGTTGTTACAGCAAACCTTGCTGCCATACGGTGGCAAACCATTTCCAATTGATTTATATATTTTATGTTCTCGTAGGGTCGCAAAACGCTGAGGCGTACTCCCAATACTGGGTCTTACCAAGAGCAGATATTCAGTACTCTTATATTTGATTGGAGCAACCCTGTCCCTTCAGGTTTCGCCGTAGCATGCGAGGACCTGGTTAGCTTTTTTTTATAGTATGTCGTACTGGGTATCTCCAGTTGAATTATTTGAGAAGGAATCCCCCAAATATTGGTGAGACCAACCGATTCCAAGGTTTGAATAAGTTTATAGTGTGAAAATCAAATTTCTTTCTTTTGTTTTCCCCCTTTTCATGACATCACACTTTTTTGTTGCATTAAACTTCATTTGCCATTTACACCCGCCATCTGTCAAGTTGGGGTCTAATGTCATCTGTAGTTTTTTCACATTCAGATTTGCTTTTAATGATGTTTGTATAATAGGCACGTCAGCAAAAAGACGGATTTCAGAATGAAGATTGTCCAGCAATATCATTTATATAAGCAAAAACATAATGGCCCCAATACTGTTGCCCTCTTGGAACACCCGATCCACTGTATCCCATTCATAGTTGGCAACCATTAACAACAAGCCCTTTGTTTTTCCTTTCCTTTTTGTAAGGAGCGGATGATCCATTTAAAATTTCCCCCGGATTCCGTACATGTGCAACTTGGCCTTCAGTCGCTCATAGGGCCCAGTCAAAGGCCTTGGAAGTCAAATATTGGATTTCCACTTGATTTCCATCATCGACGGCTTGAGCCCATCATGTGAGGACAATAGCACTTGGGTTACACATGAATGATGTTTCGCGAAATCCTCCGTGTTTGTTTTGTAGTTAAAATGGATGTTTTTCCAATGACGACGGATATGTGTGTAAGTGCACAATGTGTTCAAGGAGTTTGCTGCAAACACGATCAGGGTTCTATATAGTCTGAAGGAAGGGCTTTGTCCCGTTTTTTATACAAAGCAGTAATATTGGCTATAGAGCCAGTTCCCGCGGTATTCACCGCATTCAAGAGATTTGCTGAAAATTATTACTCAAAATAGTGCGATCTCCTCCGCAGTCTCACGAAGCATTTTCGGCCAGATCGCATCAGGTCCACAAGCTTTGTTTATTTTTAAGTCCTTGATTAATTTTAGACACCCTCAATAGTCCCGGTAATTCTCACAGTAGGTAGTTGGTTTGGAGTATATGGTATCGATGGGCAAGTCCTCCTTAGTGAAAACTGACTTAAACTGGTCTGCGCGGGCCGGGGCTTTATAAGCTTTGTCTGTCACTGATGTGTAGCCTGGGGTCTTAATATTTTGGTACTCCCTGGTTTTCCATACTTTGATACGAATGTACTTCCACCAATGGCCTTACCAGACCTAGTTGGGCTTTCTTATGATCCGGTTTCGCTTCGTATCAAGTCGCTTGATCTTGGTGTTATCAGCATAGTATACAGAATATCAGTTTTGAATGCTGAAGGTCTCTTTAGCTTTGTGAAGTTCCCTTTTTAAAATTTGTTCCAGTTGTCATTTACTGTCCTAGTTTTTGGTCACTAGAATGAAATTCCTGCTTAAACTTATTCATATCAAGGCGAATACCATCAAAATCTGCCTGCCGTAGCAGTAAATCTTTTGCGCGAGGTTAGGCAATTAATTGGGTTTGTTTTGAGTATAGACGAGATCAATTCATTTACACTTTATGCTGGTCTCACTTTAACATTCTTGGTACCACTAGGACTAGTTGTAAAAAACACTCCAAGATGTTTGCTGTGGTATCTGTAATGCGAGTTGGTTCTAACACACAAATGCTGAGATGAGAAAGTGTTTTATTATCTTCTATCTCAACAAGACATATTTCATTTGAATTGCTGCTGAATGCCATCCTCCCAGTTGATGGTCTTTGCGTTGAAATCTCCTTTTAGTAGAACAACTACAAATGCTGATTACATCCAGCGCTCGGAGGGATTTAATCCGATGAAGCATCAAGTTGTTTCCAAGCATCAACCCGACGTCTGGACTCCGAAAGTAACATCCCAACCAAAAACGTTTACCTGTTTTAAATCAAATTTGCATCCAGATAATTTCAGCTCTCGCGGTGTCGAGTTCAGGCAAGGTAAGCTAGCAATGTTATGTCTAACTGCAATTGCGACGCCACCGCCGTCCAAGTTCCGATCCTTTCTATAAACTTTGTATCTCGGAAAGATTTCATAGGTCGGTATCGTGCCATCAAGATGAGTTTCGGTCACACAATAACATCTTGTGTTATCTCTCATACAGTCAGGAAAATTGTGCTACCTCCCTCGAGGCTTTCTGGCATGCCAAACTTACAAACTATCAATCCCATCGGTCATGTTACCCCTATGTACGGCGACTATTCCCTTTAGTTACTGGGTTTCTTTGTGTGGAAGCTTTTTTTGGCGATATGATTAATACTGCTAACACTTTGCATTGCAGCATTAGGTGATGGAGGTCCTTGTTGAGTCCAGATATAAATTGTATTTCATTTAAAAAAAACTGAAACAAATTCTCGGGGTCATCCAAAGTGAACCCATTCCGATATGAAAAACTGAATCGCTAAAGTACCCTCTGTACCTTTCTCTGAAACTGAATCGCTAAGTACCTCCTCTCTTAGTTTCTCTGATTGATCGATTAACAAAAAGAAGTGGTGCATGTATTTTCCATTTTTAAATGCCCCAAATACTTTTTACTTACTGATGACCTTTTGGTCATGTCTTTAATGAACACCGTAACATTAAGATTTGTCTGATATCTAGAACTGACGAGCCAATTTGGAAACCCGACTCAAGACAAATGAGTTTTAATTTGGGGCAATGAAACTAAGCTATTTTGTATTGTTACAACCACTGTAAACCCTTAAAAAGTTTTTTCAAAAGGGAATTAAAATCGGGCCTTCTGAAAATCGGCACACCCAAATCTTTTCGTTTTGGCATTTAGTTTAAGTGTACGTAATCGTATGCCTCCACGTCCTGCAGGAACTACATCCGGTACAGGGCATATTGCTGTTTGGTTATTGGTGGTAAAGTAATACGCCACATGCGTTTACACGTCTTTTTGTTGCCTTACAGCCTGTCCTCCACATTCCAGAGATCTTTCTGGATTATGTTTCGTAATGGTAACAAAGGCCAAAGTTAATCTTCATGCTTAGGCAAACCTATATCACGATACCTGTGGGTTAGCTGCAACTTATTTTGATAAATCATGTAAAAATACCTTTGGCATCCCGAAAGATAAGATGCGGAGAAATGAAAACTAGCCAGTTTAGCACACTTTCCAACTCGTATAGAGGCTGACTTTTGAATGTCTGAATAAGAACTCTTCGCTGTCCATGTGATGTGGTGAAGCCCCTCGCCTACGCGTTCAAACATTTTTTTTTAATTCTTTTGACACAAAATGAGTAACATATTATTTTTGATCAAACGTTTCGCTATCTTGTATGACTCAATTGGTATTGGTAAATGCACAACATAATAGCGACCTTTCGAAAATACACAAAAGCCCATTTTGGTTGTTGGTTTTGGCCATCTGCTATTTTCAATAGAAGCTGTTAAGCATTTTCAGTGTCCTTTAAAAAGACCGTAAATGTTGAGTAATTAATAAATCCCTAAGCAACTTAATTACCATGTGAAAACCTTTTGGGTGTTTTGTATTTCTCAATTTGAAACGGTGACATATTAACCACGTTCACATCTAGAACACGAGTTCTTGTATTTATTAGGCGTCTTGTTCGTTGTATCTA